>JAUYWG010000039.1:19072883-19089343 GCA_034779775.1 Enteromius afrohamiltoni | reverse complement strand
TATCCCGCAGGCGCTCTCCATCACCGGAGTGGCCGGTCACATATATATATATATATACATGTATACATACATACATGTGTGTGTGTGTGTGTGTGCGTGTTTGTGCCTGTGTGTAAAAGAAAATGTAATAAGCCACTCATTGAAACATTCACTTCAGACAACTAGCCCCAGTGTCAGTTTTTCCTATTACCGATTACTATTAACTATCTTAGTTAGTTGTCTAGTTAGTATAAAGATTTTACATTTAAAATAGGTTTCATAAGACAAAGTATATATTTTTAGCTGAAGTAAGGGATCGCCACTATCATTAACTATGTTTAAGATTTTTGCAGGTTCTTTTAGTAGCCTTGAACTGTGTAAAACGAATTATTAGAATAAATATCCCATAGACTTTATATTCCATATATTTTCTTAAATAATATAAGCTCATAAAAATAGGTATGATAATGGTCCACAAAAAAAAAAAAAAGGGAAAATGTTATATGGCCTTTCAAATAGCAGGATGCTGTCGCCGCTTGAAATGTCAAGTCAACTTCCCGTTTGAAGTCTACTGCATTTATACAAAAGAAAAGTCTGTGGATATATATTTCAAAAACATTTTATTTCTGCTTAGTTTTGCACTACACACTAAATCGACACAATCGTTTTTTAATCCGGGTCTCTGACCCAAACCAACTGTGTCAATATGCATCTGGCATAAGACTTCTGATGGACCTCTGCTTAAAGTAAATAAACTCCTGGGCCGGTTACAAGTAGGTGGCCTCAATATGTTTTTATTTTTTCAAAGTAAATCTGTTTAAAACAGCATTTAAATGGCCCTGCTTTATGTAGCTCCAAGGTCGACTCCTCAGAAGTTCTGAATGGTTTTATTTTATGCCGTGTGAAATGCCCTTTGCAAATTTATAGTTACCACATCCTCTGTAGACACCGGGAAAGAAATGCATGCAATTTTCCGTCACCTAAAGGAAAAGTTTTTCTACAAATGATCATTTACTCACATTTGTTGCTTCGGACCTGTATGACCTCATCTGTGGAGCACAAATGTTAGTTCTTCGTTCACTAATGAAGAATGAAAAAAGAGCAGCCTGGAACATTCTGCTAAATATCTCTTTTTAGCGATCACACAAGGTATACAGGTTTGGATTGACATTAAGGTGAGTAAATGGTGACAGAATTGCCATTTTTGGCCTCAACATTCGGTCTAAGTTCTAACTATTTCTTTAAGTTTACAAATGGACCGCACATGTCTTTGTACATCCATTCAGTGTAATTTATATCTCCACACACACAAACACACACTCATACAGCACTAATCAGTTGCACTCGCTCTGCCCCTGCCCCGCTTCAGATGGTCTTTTCAGCCTATGTTAGTGAAAGCCATATGTCACGGTGGTAGGCCCACTGGTAAATAGCTGCAGGTTGATAATAATGCTGTGTTTACAGTATGTTGTGGTCTCCAGGCCGAGGTCATCTGGTTTTAATAGTCTTTTGAAAGCAAACTGTTCTTGGATAAAATGAAACCTTTGATTTTTATAGTGCACTGCCTTCATATTGCATTGCATTCAATACACACACACATACACACAATCACAATGTGTGAGCTTTGATTGTGGAAAAAATTAGCTGCATTGCTGTTTGAAAAGATCAAAGTGACTGATCATTTTACTCCTAATTGTCTTCCCTTTCAAAAGTACAGTGATGGTATCAGAAGGAAATACCATGTTACTGAATGATTGTCATATTCATGCAATATGGTGTTTGTTTACTGCACAAGATACCATTGGATTACCATGATGAATGTCAAAAAGCTTAGTATTATCATGACTATATTAAAAAAAAACAAACAACAAAAAAACGGTATTAATATTGTAAGTCATTGTAAATGTTCAAACAACAGTGTTGTGATCAAAAAAGCATTGTGTCTAATTAAAAACACTGTACTACCCTGACACCATGTGCAAAAACATGGTATAACTATAGTAAATTATAAAAAAAAAAAAAGCATGGTATTTTCACTGAAATTATTAAAAACACGATATTGTGTCCACATGGTAAAACCATTGTGCATGTCTAAATAAAGCCATTGTATTGTCCTAATACCAAGAGCAAACCATGGTATTACCAAGGTAATTATATTATTCTTATGTTAAAAACACGATATTGTATCCAACAAAACAAGGTAACACTATTGTACATCCAAATTAAAAATATTTTTTGCTGTGAAAAAAACTGTATTGCAATATTATCTGATAATATCCAAATATACATGAAAAGCAAATGATGTGCTTTTAGAGATCAGTTTGAAAATGTAACTACTGAAGCAGTTCAAGGACTGTTTTTATTGACCTTTGACCTTAATTTTTGCAGATGACCGTGGGCCCCTCCTGAGGCGTCAGCGATACATCTTCAACATCAGCTCAATGGAGAAGGAGGGTCTGTTGGGTGCAGAGCTGCGCATCCTCCGAAAGAAGCACATGGACTTTCGCAAGGCCACGTTTACTGAGGGCATGGCAGCTTTGAGACTGTACACCTGTGCCTCAGGTAAGCACGGACCTGTTCTTCTGACGCCACCTCGACGTATCGACCCTCACAGCGCCCCTTACTGGGAAGTGTTTGACATCTGGAAACTGTTCAAGAACTTTAGAAACGCTCCTCAGCTTTGCTTCGAGCTGGACGCGGTCGATCAAGGCCGACCGCTTGACTTGCGATTGCTCGGTCTTGGTCGGGCGGGAAGGCAAAATCAGGAGAAAGCCTTCTTTGTGGTGTTTGGGCGTACGAAAAAGCGAGGGCTTTTTTACAACGAGATCAAAGCCCGCTCGGGCCACGACAACAAGACCGTCTACGAGTACCTCTTCACCCAGCGGCGGATGCGGCGGGCTCCGTTGCCACGAGGGAAAAAACCAACCAAGAACCCCAAACAGAGGTGCAACCGCAAGCAGTTGCACGTCAACTTCAAGGAAATGGGTTGGGACGACTGGATCATCGCGCCTCTAGAGTACGAGGCCTTCCACTGCGACGGCGTCTGCGACTTTCCCATCCGCTCGCATCTGGAGCCGACCAATCACGCCATCATCCAGACGCTCATGAACTCCATGGATCCCAGATCCACGCCACCGACCTGCTGTGTCCCAACCAGACTCAGCCCCATCAGTATTCTGTACATTGACTCGGCCAATAATGTGGTGTACAAGCAGTACGAGGACATGGTGGTGGAGAGTTGCGGGTGCAGGTAGCGAGGTATTTTGAAGACTTTCAAAGAGCAACCAGAAGAGAGTCTTCATGACTTCTAAAATTCCTTCGTCAAGAGTTATTTGGACAAAACATTTCCTTTTTGTTAATCATCATTAGCCTATACACTTGCATTCAAAATAATACAGGGTTGTGCACCATTCAGACTCTTCAACTCTTGCATTTGAATCAAGGTAGCAAACAGAATTGGTAGCAAACAGAATCTATTAATTTAATAGACATTAACATTAATTATATAACACAATCCAATACAAAAATACCTGTAAAAAAAAGAAAAGGGAAAAAGCAAAATTGAAAAAAATTGATTTTTTTCTTACAGTAAAATAAATTAGAAATTGAAATGACATTTTAATAACAATGGCCAAAATATATATTACACTATTCACAATTATCAAATCCACATCTCTGTGAAGAAACATTTAACTTGTAAGCAACTTGTAAGTATTTTATCTATTTAACTTGTGTGTTAGATAGATAGATAGATAGATAGATAGATAGATAGATAGATAGATAGATAGATAGATAGATAGATAGTTAACGTAAGTGGAAAAGCACTTCTTTTCCCAGAATGCATTGTTTGTAATGAATTGCAATTCAGTAAATCCTGTCATTTTAATGAGCGTCCTGTCAGATGTGTCCAATTCCAGTTCACACTCATGAATTGAAAAAGAGCCAATTCCTCCATTCTGAATTTTGCACAACCCTGTCATGTAGATCATCATTAACATCTGGAGGTTCACATAAAGGATTTAGAACAAACAAACACTGTTGTTGTTTTTTTTTTAACACAAACCTGTGTTGATGTGCCAATAAAACACCTTGGATTCTCTTGTCAAATGCAGGTGTCTATTCAGCACTAGCCTAGGGCTTTTTCTGCTAATAGGGCTCAGTTTGCCCCTGCTGGTAGATGTCAAAACTACACCACCTGGCTGCTAAAACATCTGTCTCCAATGACAGCCATTCAGTATATTCTGCTGGAATACATGTAACTGCAAGCAACAAGTAAATATTATATAATAATATATAATATAGCAGATGTTTTACCAGTGCCGGATTAGTCACAAGTGCAGAGACTATATCTACAGAATTGTGAATCTTGGTGACATTACACCACTACTCACCAGAGTGTTTTAACAGGTTGATATTTTTGTCCTCACATTATTAGCTGCTCAACAGAAGCACATTTGTATGTATTTTTTTATAAGTGATAAAACTTGAGTAAATGTCTAGTTGTTGTTATATAATTTTCTTTTTTTTAATAATTTTTTATTATTGAGCTAAATGTATTTCAAAGCATTTCAGTGCTAAGTAAATTGTTTAAACTTCTGTTTTTAGCCTTTGTTTTACAAAAAGAAACATGTTGCTGTTGCTTTTAGCTCTGAAGGGATAATGAACGTGTTTTGTTGTTGTTTTATGATCCAGTCTAAGTTACTTCTCAAAGTAACAGCATGTAACGCATAATGTGATGCGAACTATTGTGAAAGACAAAAATGGTTTCAAAACATGTTGTACAAATATAGAAAGCTATATAATTACATTTAAACATGGCATTTAAATTGAGTGAATTTAATTCAACAACCATACCACAGATAAGTTAACTATGTCTGCACTTTCAGTTTTTTTTTTTTAACCAGTAATTGTTAACTGATGAAAGCAGATATTCATAATAAACAAAAGGTCCCAGAACTAAATAGTTTCAAGAGATTTTTCTTGGTAAGAGTTTTTGCTAGAGAGACAATGTACACCCTAAACAGGTGTAATGTTTTGACAACTTGCTCACTAATGGATCCTGTGCAGTGAATGGGTGCCGTCAGAATGAGAGTTCAAACAGCTGATAAAAACATCACAATAATGCACAAGTAATCCACACCAGTCCAGTCCTCTATTGAAGTCTTTAATAAGACCTTTTAAACTTAAATCCACTGATTTGAGCTAAAATATGATATCTCTATCATAATATGGCTTTCTCCAGTAAAAAGTCAACTTCAAGTCAAGAACTGGAATGTGCATAGGTCACGCATTGTTTTTTTAAGCAAAAATGGCCCAGTACAGCTCTAAACAAGTATGTTGGTGGATTTGGACATGAGAGGACAAAAGGTAATGGACTTTTTGACTGAAGAAAGCGTTATTATGGATTTAGTATTTTGGCCAAAAGCAATGGTTCAAAAACCTTGATGTATTTGTTTCTGAAAAATACACTGCTTTTCGCTTCACAAGATTTAAACTGATGGACTGGTGTGGATTACTGGGTGATGTTTGGACTTTCATTCTGACGGCACCCATTCACTACATAGGACACAACAAGCAAATTCTCCAAACCTGTCCATATAAATTTACAGTTAACTCAACTACATCTTGGATTGCCTGAAGGTGAGTATATATTTAGCAAATTTCCATTTTTGAGTGAGCTATTCTTTTAAAAGGATTTTATTGTACATTCTCCTCTTACTTTATTTTGTAAAGACTATTGTAGATTTTATCATAAAAACATCTGTCTAAGCAGAAACATGACTTGTTTGTAGGATTAAGTTTCGGTTGTCACTGTACATGGATTGTGGCAGAGTGTCAAACTAGATCAGATTGTACAGTATTACATAGTCTTAAAGAGACGTGTTTTGTTACCACTTATAAGCAGAACCACCTGCACACTTGGAATCGAGAGTAGTTTTAACCCATGGAGCTAATTGAATACAACTTTAATTGCCCCTCCATTAGCCTGAGCAGATTTCACAATGATACTTTGGGAAAGCTGACAAAAACATGACTACATTAACATTGGCCAATAGACACTCACTACTACAGAATCTTTACACTCACTCAATTTTATAGAGTTCCTGAGGCTTTGAGCCGAGAGTGTGTTTCCTAAACCTTAATCTCTCCCTTTCCCTCCATCTCCGTCTTTCAGGCTTAACATTTTTGTTGGCTTGTTATCGGCTCTGGCAAGGAAACCTTGACCGATGTTTAACATTTTTCCAGCGCAATCTTATATTTCCTTGACAGATGCCTGTACAATTCTATTATATAGTGGGATACCATGTATTGGGAAATGAATTAAAGATGTAAGCAAGCAGTGATCAAGAAAAAAACAATGTTTAAGGGAAAAAAAATGTTCTGTTAGATGTGGAAAAGGATAAAGTTTAAAAACTCAGAGAGAGAAAACGTGACATCCAAACACTCCAGCAGAGCCTATAGACTCCACATTCAGAGTTATATGTTAAGCATTCATATATATATATATATATATATAAATAATTTGATTTTGTAAGTTCATGACTTGAACCTCTTCCTGGCCTTCTAATATGTAACTATGATGAAATACTGTTCTATTGCTATTAGACATTTTTTCTTTACCGTAAGTTACTCAAAGCACTCATGAAAACACATAACACACGATAGATGCGCGTTTGTGCAGCAAAGTCTCTCTCACGTATGACATGACAACTAGTTGTCCAATCCTGTTCCGTTCACACAGCGTGTGTATTCCGAGAATGCGGTTGTGAGTCCTGAAAATATACAGGTGTGAGTTTAGTTACAGAATGCGGTTGTCACATCTGTAGATAACCGAGCTGTGTGTGAACATAACCATATTAAGGACTCAAATACAGGATAGTAGTCTGCTGCTGTGTGAACACGGCCAGATTATGGCAAAAAATGTAATCCTTTGAAGAACGCTTTCTCTGTTAAGAGAGAATATGTGTGAGAGTGTGTTTGTTCATAAAAATAAGTTTAGTTTGTTTCTTGAAAAAGCCCATACAACCTTAACATGCAAAAAATACTATTGTTTTCTTGCATCGCTAAAAACAACACAATCATCAGATACAATAAATTTTTAATGAATTCCCCTTCAGTACGTGTCTTGTTTTGGAAAACTGTAGCATCAGCAATCCAAGCCAGACAAACTTTAATAATACAGCCAATACAATGTTATTTGGTCAGGCCAAAGACCACCTTTGTCGTTCATGCATAACCTTCCCAGCCTGCCTGGACCTCCTGGTTTTGGCTGCCGAGCTGACATTCTGCAGATTGGCCGGTATTATTTCACCCCCAGCTTTGAGATCTGCTGTTGAGAAAACACGGGTGAGCCTGATGAATCAATGGCATGCATACTTTCATTATTTCCGTCACTGGCTTTGGCAGCTGCTTCCATGCATCAAGGCATTCCGAAGGAGGCAGATAATTTTATCTGCCTCCTCCTATTTTCTATCACTAAATGACATCAGAACACCATGTAGAGATCTATCACTGCTAGACAAATTAGCAGTGATAGTTTGAGCTTTAGTACTAAATCCACATTGCACATCTGCTTGCGGAAGTGCGAGACTAGTGAGAGTGAGAGACTAATGGGTCGAAGGGAGGGTCGAAGATCTTTTATAATAGGGATAAAACAACAACATTTATATTCATGTCTAGCACAAATGTGAAAGCTTATTTCTGTCTCAAAAGGGCTTTTGACACTTGAACCCTGGATTATTCTAAACTCTGGGTAAAGGGAATAGATTATCTTGCTTCACATTTCAGACTGTTCATAATTTATGTGGTTTAAAAAATTAATAAACTTAAATTTCATAGTGTACATTCCTAAGGTTGATTTCCTTGCAGATTTGCCGTGTCAGTGTTTTCTTAATTGGGTGAAGGCATCCTTGTATTATTACTTTTTTTTAAAATGTACTTTTAAGTGGACTATAAAAGAATAAAAACAGTAGTAAAGCCATAAGAGCTTTTTAACCATGGGTTATCATTATTATAAATTAATGAAATAGTATTTAACCCTAGTAGGAAGGTTTAGCGTGATTTTTACCTCAGGTTATGAAAACCTAAAAAGGAGTAGCTCACCCCAAAAAAGTCACCCTCAAGTAGTTCCAAACCTGTTTGAATTTCTTTGTTCTGCTGAACACAAAGGGAGATATTTCGAAGAAAGTTGGTTTTGGGTCACCATTGACTTCCATGGTATTTTTTTTTTCTACTGTGGAAGTCCGTGGTGACCAAAACAGCCTGGTCAACAAACACAACTTGAAAATGGAATAATTGTGTCATGTGACTTTGTGCTATGGGATGGCATAATCTGGCCAACCAGTGGACTGATCCCACAGCATCTGAAACGTAATGTATATTCTTAAATGCCAGAGCAAACTCTGTTCTCGAAGTATTTCCATAATTGCATCCACCTCCGAAAGCAATGACCACATTTATTCTATTGTCTGCTCACTCTGAGGTGCAAGAATTTTATTATATATGTAAATGATTTTATTCTGTGCACTGTGGTCTGCCTGACTTTTCCTTTTTTCTGTGACATTGATTTTGCTCTATTCTTTTCAATGTGGCCAACACCTGCATTACTACATGTACATTTCCAGTTGTCACCGAAAATCGAGCCTTTCAAAACATTGGCAGGCCAACCTGTGGGAATATTTATTTTGTCCTTTACATCGTGTTTTATTGTGTTTATTGTAGTATGCCAGGCACGCTCTCTCCTCACACCCGACTAAAATGGGAGCTGAGGAGGCGGAATTTACATTGGAGCATATAGCTTGTTGAAAGATGAGCACTGCATCCCGTAGCACTGATGTATAGCACACATTGTACTGTAGGAGCAGACGAAAATATTTCAGGCCCGGATCTGCTTTGTGCACCCACGTCCTTTCAGTGCTGGTTTATTTGGTTGATGGAGTGGCAAATCACACAAGTCATGCTTCATGCAATAAAAGTTATTTATTATTGTTCAATCGTACATTTCGCTGGAAGCCTTCTGGGCCCCAAGAATAGAAAGGAAGTGGATTTCCATCAAGAAAACCTGGGAATAGCATGGCTTAGTATCAGCTGTCAAATGAAACTGAGTGCTGCTTGTATTGGGATTTCTGGAGAATACAGGTATGTTTTGTTATAACTTTTATTGCATTTGGCCAAAGTATGAAACCTAAGCCTTATGGGTAAACACACAGTTATGCCATTTAAAACAATGCAGCAGCATTAGGCACCGAACCACCTGATGCTCATGTACACAGTGATGTCATTTCCCATGTAAAATGTGTGCACCCCCTGTAGCATATGAAGTAAAAATACGGATGAGTTTAACATTGTAAAATCCTGCTTTAAAATTCTGCCAGTGCATGGTTTTATTTACCTCAAAAATGAAACGTTTCACCTTCATGCTGTTCTGACTGACTTTCTTTTGTGGAAAACATACAATTTTGCATAATGTTTAGTCCATGCAATGAAAGTATGAATGATAAGTGCTCACCATAAAAATATCATCAAAGTAGTTCATATGACTTTTGCACTAAATTCTATAGACTTTTCAAGATATGCTTGTATCGTGTTATGTATCCATCCAGCCATTCAATTTTCAAGTATCTATTTAAATATACATTTACATATACTGTAAATGTAAAGTATTATAAATTTCTTTAGATTCATTTTAATTCTACTTCCTTGTGTCTTTATCCAAATTCTAAACAGTAAACAACTGTTTATAGTGTTTTTTCTAAAATCCATCCAGATTTAATTTAATTGTATAGAATCAAAAAAGATAATCATAGAGACTTGGAGCAGTATGAGATGAGTAAATGATTAAATTTTAAATTAAGAATATTAGAGTGGGGTGAAAAAGAACACTGTAAAAAATTACAGTGATTTTAACGGTAAAACACTATAAAAATTCTATGGTAAAAATTTGTTAAATGGTTAATGGTAAATTCCTGTAAAATTTACAGTGAAAGAAACTGACAATTCCCAGAATTCTCTGCGTTTCATTTTATTAGGGTTATATGTTACATGTAATGATGTTTAATGTTAGTAAATTGCTGTAAATTAGGTGTTTACTGAGCTCCTTCTTAAAGCTGCTGGTGATGGGCTTTGGTTCATCATGTGACTTTCTCATCACCACCTGTATTTGGTGCTTATCAGTTTATTTAATAAAAAAATAAAATAAAATAAAAAACAATTTACGGATTTTCTTTTTTTATAGTGATAAATAAAATTATAGTTTTTTCATATCTTAAAATCATGAATAAACTAAAGGACGGATACAGAATAGAAAGGGAGATTGGACAAATTCGGACAAAACATAGAGGCGCTTCTGTTCGAGAGATTGATGGATCATAATGACGCCTAGCACACAATTTTGATTTGGCATCAGGTAGAGGTCATTATTCAAGGCTTCAGAAAATGCTCAAGTGTTGAAAAATAATATTTGCAGGACGGTTCAGGGTCTCGGCCTCCACAGACCGTGTCTTTATACCTGCACATCCTTCTCCTGCCTCCTGCCCAGCATCTGTTCAAACAGCTGTAATCAGAGCTCTCAGTAAGCACAGGCTATTCCCACTGAGAAATTTCCAGTGCTTACACAAACACGTCCTTAAGTCCTCCTGTTATGATTGGCCGTCATATTCCTAGCAGTCACACACAGGTATACGAGCACTGTGTGCGCACACACGCTCCAGTTTATAAATGCTGACGCACAAGCTCGGGTCCGGCGTACACATCGGCGTGCTGTCATCTTAATACCCTAAAACACACAAAAAAAGCTTTCATCAGGGCAGTTCTTCAGACGGTCACTAGAACCCATGAGGATCTCAAAAACCAAAGTAAGGCTTTTATAATGTCCATTATGACATCACACACCTACAAAGTGGAGATCATCACACAGCCTGATTTATTAAGTGCTGAAATTATTAATAAAATATTAAATACATTATCTGAGATGTTAAAAACAACATCATGGATATTGCTTACTTTTCCCATTTTATTTTATTAATTAAATACATCTTTTTTTTTTTTTATAAAAACAGTCCGCCATGTTTTACCATAAATCAGAATTTTGACAAATGCTTTTTTCTGACAAAAACTGAAACAGCCCTATACTCTATAAACTGCGAAAAATAAATAGCCATCTATGCTTTTTTTAATCAACCTAGACCAGATTTTAGGGAATTGGAAGACTAGCCAGTCAGAAATGTGATCTGTCTGTAGATTATTTTGCACCATCAGAATTACTGCCATCTGATTGGTTGACATCTTTAGAGGGTGGGGTTCTGGAGGGAGGCCATGTGGAAGGTAGCTAATCAGTTTATAGCACCCGTGGGACAGATGTTTTAATCCCAATTTTTCCATTTAATAGCGAAATCTGTATTAGAATTGGTAAATTTGATTCATTTCCTTGAGTCAATTCAAAGTATCCATCCAAGTGAATCGATTCAAAACTTTTAATTCAAACATATGTTTTCGGTGTCACTCATAAATGTTCCAAGTCAAAGTGTAGTATTTTTCATGTTAAAATGTTATAAAACACACAGCATTGTTGCTTGGTGCTTAAAAAAATGGAATGATCACATATAATTCATCCCTGTGTGGAAATCATGTCTTTATTTGTTTTTTAAAGTCATTTCAGGGCAATAACTGAAATATCAAGATCCTGAAATAGCTAAAAAAACAACAACAAAAAAAATGTGTTGATTAGCCCAGCCTGACTCATCATACCTTTATTTCACGAGCCGAGCATGTTTAGTGTCAGAGCTCCCCGTTCTTGACGTCTCTGGATGTTTCTGCATTCTCCTGCTTTCTTTTAGGCTGTATCAGAAACAGGTGGCACTCGCAGAGCCACTCCGCCGCTCTCTGATGAATGAGTTGAGTGAGGGATCTTGTTAAGTGTGTTTTTATCGGCTTCATCTGAACTCGGCCTTGAACTGCTGCTTCCTGGGGGAAGAAGTCAAGTAAGAACTGACTTTTGTTCATCGTGGTTTTGTGCAACGTGGCTTCGACTAACATGCTGACAGTTTCTGCATCTGGCACCGAATGTTAACTTCACTCATGGCGGAGCGGGGCCCCAAACTGAGCACACACACACGCGTACACACATACAAGTACAAGAATCCGCTGACATTCACACCTATTACCCGTCATTTAGAAAACAGTGCACTCTCGCTCTCTCTGCAAGGTGCTAGGCAAACACACCAGCTCTGAAATATGAAAATATCGGCACTCTCCAAAGCAATTTCCTTCAGCACGTCCTTGCTCTGAGGAGAGACAGAGGAGTCTAAGAGGAGAAATATGCTTCACATTTAGACCTTGTATTGTTGTACTCTCGTGTTGGACAGAAAAATCACAAATGAGTTCTCAATTGCTTTTACTTAAAGGGAGAGTTGAGTGAAAATTCAGTCATTATTTACTCACTCTTATGTCGTTCCAAACCTTGTTCCAAACCTCTATGACTTATTTTCTTCTGTTGAAAGAGGAGAGAAAGTCTAAAGAATCTACTGGTCACTCCTTTCAGAGCAGTTACAACAAATGAGGACTGGAGGTTTCATGCTGCAAAAAGATAGTAAAAACATAATAATAAAAACAATAATATAAAGTTTTAATTCACCATTCCACAAAAGTAAGGTCTTAACCTGGATAAGAAAATCTTGAATTAGTCAAATTTGTATCAAATGTTGCAACTTCCTTAGTATTTTTTGTCACGTTTTCCAGTACAAATATCTGAACAATTGTAAATACATTTACATTAGATTCAAATACAGATATGAAGTCACGTTTCTGTCAACAAAGTATTAAAACATCTCAATTTAAATTAATTTCACAGAAAACAAGACTTCTTAGTTTGTCATTTTGCTTCTCAAGTAAAACGTCAAACTACTTTTCAGCTATTACCTTCAGCAAAAACATAGTGTAGGAAAAAGAAACCCACCATGGATATCATGGCTACCATCACCTCTTTGGCTACCAATATTCCTCAAAATATCTTCTTTTTTGTGTTCTTCTTTGGGTTGGTTAGGAGTAAGCTGAGGTTCAGTAAACAATGACAGAATTTTTATTTTAGGGTGAAAAAAAGAAATTAAAATTGAATTCTCACACAAAGTTGTTGTGTGTCTTTAGAAGACTTGGAATATAATCTTATACTTTAGGGTGACCATACATCCTCTTTTTTCCCAGACATATCCTAGCTGGGATAGTAAGTTGCCTAAAATGTCTGGGTTTTGGCTTAGTTTTTTCTGTTGACAGAATTTTCATTTGGGTGAACTATCCCTTTTAGTCTCTTGAGTTCTAAGATCAGCCTGAGAGCATTACAATATTCTTCTAGACTCCTCAGAATTTGATCAGACTGTTGATTCGTCTGTGAACTCTTTCTGATCCTTCTAAACTGAAATGTGAAACATTTGTTTGTCCTTTATCCATAAGTTTTATGAATAAATATTGTTTATTAAAACACCATGTTCTAGCAAACAGTTATATGTCTAGAGCAGGAAAGTATTGGGATCACAACCACATGTTGGTTTAAGGAAATCCTGTTTGCAGTTTAAAATACTGGGTTTACGTGTGTTGTAGAGTGAATAACAGTCTCAAGCTGTTGAGAGTCTAACATGTGGACTTCAGCAGGACTGGAGGATCATTGTAGTTCTCTGTAGAAAATTACATAAATGTTTTGACAATAACATACTTTCGAGTGGATCGATGGACGAATTGCCTGCAGCTGTTAGCAATCAGCTAATCAATTCCCCGGTTACGATCACCCAATCAAACAGTTCCAAAGCACTATAAAACTCAAGCTTCCCCATTCATCCTCATCTCGCTTTTGCAAAGAACGCTTTCTGCTTCAAACAATAGCTAAGATGTCCGATACAGAGTCTTCTGACTACCATCGCGAGGAGCCCGCTCCCCGCCCAGCTAGTGCTAACACCCAGCCTAGCCAGCAAGCCACAGCCCCACCGCCAACTCCACGATAGTCTGCGGGGCCCGCCAGAGACCGCAGGCCTACCAGGCTTCCCACCTCACCTAGAAGGCAAACCCGATCCCAATCACCACCACCGGCCAGACCTTCTCATCTTCACCCGCATCCTCCTACGCCTCCACCCGCTCTACTACCGGCAGATGGACCATTATCACACTCAGGCAAACGCTAACCGCAGGGGGAGTATCCTATTCCCACAAAGCCACAAAGATAGACCTCCTCATCCTCCTCAACAAACACCTGCCGGATGCCATTCCTCCCACCACTCCACCAAGGAAAAAGTCTCATAAAACAGCCACTCACCCTTCTCCAGCACCGCCATCGTCCCTTCGCCGCTCAGATCACCTCAGGTCATCTACAGACGCCAATCCAGCCGCCACCTCTTCTCCGCCGTTCCGTCCCAGCCATCCTCTGCAACCCGATCCAGCCATCCACCAGCCAGCCGCAAACGTCCACCAACCGGCCCGGCCAATCTACCAGCATCTCTGCCTCCCACCTCCGATTTCTTCGTAAGCTGGCCGTCCGCTCCAAACCCAAACTTTCAAAACACTAATAATTTTCCATTTTCTCTCCCTACAGACTTTAATCAGCCCGGGCCCTCCCGCATGGACTTCACCTTCTCTTCCCAGATCCCCTCCCCCTCCTCTTCTCTCCAACCTGTTGCCGCTCTCCCCTCTACCTCTAACCCCTCCCTCCCCCCCTCTGCTTCTCGCTCTCCTTTCTCCCTCTCCACAGTTAAAATGCCTCCTGTCCCATCCAATGTCCTCGCCTCAAATCCTACCATCATCTCTCCTCTCCTCCGCAGCCAGATCCTCGCCGGTAACAATGTCAGTCTTTTTTCTCTCCTTTCCCCTTTTTCCCCTAGCCCTATAGATCGCCGGGTTGATTGCGGCAACTTCGCCCTGCTCCTCAAATTCCCCATCCCACCACTCACGAGCTCTGTCCTTCCCCGAATTCACCACCGCATTCTCCCGTTACACCGATGTCATCTGTTCTGTTTTCTCCCATAGGAGACGCGTTGAGGAGCTCAACGACTATCTCATTGGGATGGGGTTAGGGGGGCATTCTAAGCTTATCTGTTCCTCCCTTAATAAAAACACCAAAAAGTATCTATCGACTCCTGTCAATATTTCCCACCTGTCTGCTGAATTATCAGGCCACCCTGACCCTAACTTCTCTCACTATTTATCCTCCGGTCTAAAGCACGGATTCCATCCCGGAGTTTCCTGCATTCCCACCCACTCACATATCTGCCCTAATCTGCTATCTAATCAAAAAAGAATTAGATGCCACATTCATGATTGGCCCTTTTTCCTCCCCCATCTTCAGCACCTTTCGGGTCAGCCCAATCGGCATTGCTACCCGCAAATACTCTGGCAAAAAGAGGCTAATCATAGCAGTCCCAAAATATTCGACTTGCTCTCCGAAGCAATCTGCTGGATCTTGTCAAATAACTACAAGATTCACCACCTCATCCACCTACTCGATGACTTCCCACGCCCCTCCTGCCGCAGACCTGTCCACAGTCCTCAAAGTTTTTAACCACCTCGGAATTCCAATTGCCCACGAAAAGACTCTAGGCCCCAGTACATGTGTCGAATTTCTAGGCATCAATCTCGACTCACAGAAATTCAAAGCCTCCCTCCCAAAAGAGAAATTGGACAGAATCATCACGATCTCTACCAATTTCCTAGTTCAACCTCAGTGCTCCAAACGTGAACTCCTGTCTATTTTGGGGCACTTAAACTTCGCCATGCGTATCATCCCCCAAGGCCGCCCTTTCATTTCCCATGTGCTAAACCTATCCTCCTCCGTCCCTTCCCTCGAAGACAATCTAACCCTACCCAACCCTTGTCTACGAGAACTCCAGCTCTGGATTTCTTTCCTTTCTCAATGGAATGGCCATTCTTTCTTTAACAAAGACTGTCTGGCCGACCCCGTAGACATCCAGCTATTCACAGATGCTGCCCCCTCGGTAGGCTTCGGAGGCTTCTATCGCAACCAATGGTTTGCCTACTCATGGCCCCCAGAACTAGCAGAAGTCCCGTCCAACCAACTGCCCTGTACGAACTATACCCCATAGTCGTCGCCACAGCCCTCTGGGGCAAAGAATGGACTGCTTCTTGCATTCTAGTTCATTGCGACAACAAAGAGACAGTCCACTGCATAAACAAACACAGCTCCCACTCCTCAGCTATCATGCCCTTGCTCAGACGCCTTGTCTGGATTTCTGCCATTAATCAATTTGTCATTACTGCTAAGCATATTCCTGGTAAAAACAATACCATTGCTGACTCCATCTCTCGCTTTCTGTTACAGAAATTCAGGACGCTGGAGCCAGTGCCTCCCTTTTCGCATCTGATATTCCCCTAAATCACCCATTAAGACCGCTTTACGATCATTCTCTCAATGCTATGATCCAAGCAGTCGCCCCCAGAACCCTTCAGTCCTACCTCACAGCTTGGAAAGCTTTCAAAACTTTCCACAC
>JAUYWG010000039.1:19045914-19070356 GCA_034779775.1 Enteromius afrohamiltoni | reverse complement strand
TGATGTCATCTGGCAACATTTAGCTACTTTTCAGGCAGGCTTTAGCTACTTTTCATTGGAAATAGTTGGCAACACTGGCTATAACTGCTGCACCTTACCGAAGACTGGTTTTGTTTTAAGATCAGGTCATTTAGGGATCCTGAGCCGTGTCACGCACTATCAAAGGCGTGCGTGAGCATCCTCAGCAACATCACAGCAGAGACTTCCTCTATTAGCTGAGTCATGTTTGCATTGATCACAAGCGAAATGACTCAAACTTGATACCTGAGCACATCTTGACTCCTGCGCTGGTCATCCGTCACCACATGCGCAACACATAAACACACAGCATGGTAACCATTCCCGAGACGCTCTGATCCGAGCAAACAAACAACAGTCGTGTATTCCTGGAGGAGATACAAGAAGAATGAATCAGAGGATAGGGTGCACGCTTAAAGCTGGGCCATACGATTACAAATGGCTTTAGAGTAATAGATTGATCTTTCTGACATCATATTTAGGGAAATTACATACTTTTTTTACCTTAGGGATTAAAGAGTATTTTATTATGTTTACATTTATATCGACCTCTCTAAGCAGAATAAAAAAAACCTTTATACACAAATAACGATAGTTTACAACTAACTTTTAACCTCAAAACAATCCTGTAGAAAAAACAACCTGCTCAAATCATGCTTAGTTGGTCTCACGCCTTGTTCAGACTGGCTTTTGGTTGTTTTCGGATACTTTACAGCAAACAGGATGCAATATTTTGAATGTACTATAATAACATTGATGCAAAATAACGTGTGTTGAAGTAAAAATGTCATGGACTGAAAAAATAAAAACATTTGTCATTTATCACAGAATTTTAAGGGTAAAGGTTTATATATATATATATATATAATATTTATACTTTTATTTCACAAAGATGCATCAAATAGACCAAAATAAAATTCTAAATATATTAAAATTAAAAAAGAAAATGAAGAAGAAATTTTTAATTCTAATTGTATTAGACAAAAATAAAATAATTGAAAAAATTGCATTACTTGAAATAATATTAACAATTAATAAATAAAAAAAAATCTTAAAATCTTATTAGTTATTAACATAACTATTTTAGTTATGTTTCTCATTTTCATTTTGTTTATAATGTACAAAATACATAAATGTAAAATAAAATGGATAAAAAACTAAACAGACAAATTTTAAAAACACAAGAAGTTATAAAAATGATAAAAACACAAATTTAGTACAAGAAATTCCATTTGAAAAAAATTCAATCTAAAAGTCTATAGCAGTATGTTAATGATAGTAAAATAAAATGTATTGTAATTGTAAAAGTAATTGTAAAAATATTTCATAATAACATTATTTTCACTGCATTGTACTATATTTATAGAAGAGCATAAGAAACCTTTAAAAACCATAAAAAAATCATCTTAAACTCTTTTCAACTCGAATGATAGTGAGTAAATTATTTTTAAAACTTGGCTCCCAAAAACCACAAAACTGAATTTTTGGGGGTACTTTTGGTGCTTTGGCCCTTAGAAAATATAATAAGTAAGAAAGTAATCATTTCTCAAATTAAATAATGCAACAAAATTTGAAATATAACGCTATAAGAACAAAGCAGAATACTTTATTTTAAATGCTAAAGCTCTATTAGCACAATAGAAGTACTTGTATAATAATTGTGCTCATCCCACAGGGTTTAATTACAATCTGCATTGAGTTTTATGCAGAAAAATAGATGAGGCAATAGTTTAGAATACAGGTTTCCTGTTTAACAAGCAAAATTTGTGGCTAGACATCTGCTCGTAAAGTAAATTCCTGCAAATCCTTGTCTTGTGTAATCATTTACTTTATGGGAAAAATTTCGAACTTACAATGGTTTTGTCAAAACCTACATAAAGTTACATTATGACTAACACAAAATGAGTAAAATGGGAAAAGTGATTCAAAACGAGCTCTGGAACATGACGTAAAAAAATGACGTCACAACAACAGAACAGTATCTGACCGGCTTTCCACCAGTATGCACTTTTCACCAGTTTTAATTTGCTTGTGTATATGAACTGGGCTATGTAGTTTGATATATAGTTCGTATTGTTGGCTGAGTATCAATCCCTGTCAATCCAATGCAGTGGAAGTGGTCCTGGTGCAACACCGTTTTCTTCTCTCCCAGACTCCTTGAGTCCTGATCTCTCAGTTCGCTGTCTCCCACAAAGACATCCACTGGCCAATAGCCAATTACTCCATCCTGGACTTCTCAGCTTCACCAATAGAAACCAGATGGAGACTCATACAACAACGATGTAGCCAGTGAGAAAGAAAAGGAGAGGTGAGACAAGTGTTGAGGATCAGTTGAGAAAGGCGCTAAATTCCTAAAGCAATCTTCTGAAGCCATTTGATAGCTGTGTGTGACTGAAATTTCTGTGGGTATTTGCTGTAAACGTGTCCTCTGGCATTGCTCTCTAATCATATTTATGCTTGTACACATTTAAACATGACACCTCAAGACATGCTACGCCAGGTTTGACATTTCCACACACACACTGTGAAAAAGAAACCCAGAAAAGTGATGCCTCAAGCTTTTTTCCATGATTTTGAACTTCATCTTGGTCAGACAGTAAAATATCGCGTATGGATTTCTGATGTAGTACATTTTCATTCAGCAAAACATCACATTGAATGCTGACCTGATAATTTTTTATTTTTATTTACAGTTCTATATGACTTGAATCTACCATCTTTAACAAAATATTAAGAAAACAATTACTTTTATTGAGAAAGGGTTACATTCAATTAATAAGATCAAATCATAAAAATTTTAATAAATTAATACGTTTATTAAGCATTAAATTGAAATGATAAAAATGACAGTAAAGACAAAAAAAGAGATTAGAATGATTTCTGACACTAAAGGCTGGAGTAATGCTGAGATTTCAGCTTTGGTCACGGAAATAAATTACGTTTTAAAATGCATAGCAACATAACAGTATTTGGTGAGCATCAGTTCCTTTCAGAAACATTACAAAGCTTACCAAGACCAAACTTTTGAATGTTTGAATGCAACATCAGCTTGCATTGAAAAAAAGAAAATTGTATAATCCTAAATAAATGTATTTGTTCTGCTTGTTGGGAACAAATCAAAAACTAATCAAAATGCTTTGATATGTTTTTTTCTTCTTCAGACATCATCTGAGGGAACATTGTGTCTTTTATGTAAAAGCTCATGGTATCGTCAACAAGAAATCCTGGATAAAATTTTCCTGTTTCTCACATAAAACTATCATACAGTATTTCCTGCCACCATCTTATTTTTATTTTTTTCTAACATACTACTTAAGTAAATTGGGCTTACTATAAATTTATTCCAACAATTAAGAGTTCTTTGCATGGCTGCTGCAATTTTTTTGGAATAACAATGCAAAAAAACACTGACACGTTTATTCATTGAATTTCTCACTTGGAATAGAGTCTTTTTATGGTCTCTTTTGAAGCTTGACAGCCCCTGTTCTGTATGCATGAGAGGTGTAAAGGAGGGAAGGAGAAAAGTATGGAGGGATATGAGAGAAATGTGTGCATATGTGCGTGTTGAAGTAAAACCTGGAGTGTCAAAGCAGTATAATTGATGTCTTTGTTTGGTTGGCTTGGTTTCAGTGACTATATGAATCCTTGCAGTGTAACAGGGCTGAGAGAGAGAGGCAGTAAGCAGGGGGTTGATGGAGTAGCAGGCTGAAAGAAAGGAGCCCTTTCACATACCCGCTGACCGCTAAGTAGTAAAGGGAGAACAGAGCCGTGGTGCTTACTGAGAACACCTGAAACACACAACACTGACCAGAGATCAGTGCTATGAACTCACCGTAACCCTCGCAAGCCTTTCTGTCTCACTCTCTCCTTTTACAAGCCGACAAGTGTCCATTTTTGCTCAACTCAACAAGCTCTTTTTCAAACACTTCATCAGTCTAATCGAGCTGGACTTCTGACTACCAGCTATCAAGGTGTACAGGTTTTTATTAGTCTGCTGGAAACATGTTAACCTCTGAGGAAGAACTAGGGTCAGACTAATAACGGTCTGAAAAAAAAAATAGCAAAGAGCTAGGGAATTGAGAAAAGTGTTGAAATACGCTTCATTCAAGCATCAATACAATATGATGCATTAAAGGAATAGTTCATCTAACAATAAAAATGAGCCGAAACCCTCAGGTAAAGATCTAAATGAGAAAGTGGTGCTGAAACGTGTTTTTATACGTAACCATGGCACGTTTGTTTTATGTGGAAAAGGTACGTATTTCAGCTGCTTGAGGTACGTTTTGCGGCCATTCAGAATTCAAATATCTAGTGAGTGTCAACAAAAATGAATGCTCTATCATGTTGGAAATATCCTCTACACCAAACCCAAACCTAAACCTGCCTGATAGTGTTAACAAACTCAAAAGTAATGTTAAAGCGGATTCGCTGATCATGCAGCCATGCTATTTTCAATTCCTTACGCTGATTTGAGCCATTTTGAACTGTTTTCACGGGACTCAAACCAGAGCTATTCACTGCTTAAGTGCAACCTTGTGTACCGTAAAAATTGTACCGTGTAAATCTACTGAACTCGAAAAAATGACTGGAGTTCCATTTTAAAAACTAATACTTTTAAACATTGTGGTTAACGTTTAAAAGTATTAGTTTTTAAATCGTGCAGGATTTTAAAAACGTTTTGAAGTCATAACCTAACATTCTGCAAGTAATTGTGTGAAGATTTGCCTTTATTAATCAAAAATGTACCTGTAAATCATACTTTTGTGTGAAAAGGAATAAAAGTTGTGGGAGGGGCAATATTGTTCATTTTAACTGGAAACTGCAGTGATTCGTATGTATGGGTACTTTTTTTTCAATTTTGCAGAAATTTATGAAGAGGCACATATTTTTAATGAGCCTAGGTAAAATGTATCCTCATGTTACACCAATGGATCCTCTGCACTGAATGGGTGGCGTCAGATACGAGTTTATAAGTGTATCATTCACTGGTAAGCAAGTGATGCAATGCTAAATTACACTTATTTGTATTTGCCTAATTAAAATATTACCAAGCAGAATATCTTTAGTTCTCATGAAAAGACAATGCAGAGAGCGAACACCGACTTTGAACTCATCTTAAGTCACAATGGACTACTTTTATGGTGCTTCATGTCCTTTTTGGAGTTTAAAATGTTATAGTCATGACACGTTTTCATCCTCTTGAAAAGAATAGCATGAGCATTCTTTAAAAATGTCTCATTTGTGTATCACAGAAGACACAAGGAATTATAGGATTTTCTTAAGAGCTCTTTCTCTAACATACCTAGATCCAAAAAAAAAAGTTCCCTTCCAACCGAGTTCCATCAGTCGTGGAATTAGAAACATTGGCTTTCTCTGTCTGCAAAAGAGAGAGAGAGGGAAAAAACCTTGAGTTTTTCATTTTTCCTTCCAAAAAGCAGTTCCAGCTGTACTCTCTTTAGCTCTTGCCTAATCAGGTTTAAGCTAATTATGAACTTAGATCAAATTCTATAAACAAACACGGCGTTCAAATCACTTACTTACAACGTCCCGTCGTGGCTTATAGGTTGAAAGAGCGGCTACGTCCACCTGCCCCCCACCCAAACGCAAACCATAAAATCTGAGTTTCCTTCCTTCCTTGCTCGCTGTAAAATCAAGTGACTGTTTTAGCTAGTCCTCATGCTTCATCTGTTAGCGTAGAGCTGTTTCTGATAATATTATCGGTGTTTGTGAGAATGAAGGTGATGATAAAGATGAAGATAAGCTAACACACACCGTGTGTTCCCTGTAAAGTACAGAAGAATGTGGAGTTGAAACAGTAAAATAAACTTTGCGTTGGTTTTTACTTGTCCTTTAGAGTCATTTATAAAGCTCAGTTTAGAAGCACTGTATTGGGACTGCCAGTAAAGTTCGAAATGACTTACAGTTCTTGGCATTTAGCTTAGATTAAATGATTTAGACAACCTGCTATGTTTCAGTTATCATCTTTCTTAACCATTGCCAACATGCTTAACAATATGCAAGCTAAAACCAAAATGCATGACTTCAAAAATCGCCCGGCCTTCGCACACCTGCACATCTCTGATGCACGACTCTTGGCGCCTGCTTCTGAAACTTTGGTTCTTGCTCAACCTCTGTGAATGTCTCTTAAACAGCATGGAGAAAGCCATCACCCTCGAAACGGGCCTAAAACCCAACACAAGCTATCATACATGATTTTGTGCTGGTCTGAGAAGAAGCCTTTGAATTTTAATCTAATTCTTCTGTCAAACACAATTTACAACACGGCAGACAATGAAAGGTAAACGAAGCAGGGTTCCTGCAAAATATGGACATAATTAATTCAAGAAGTTGCATTTTTCGAGAGATAAACAACTTGTCAAGACGGCAGCTGATGTGAATTTCTGTTAAATCACAAGCATTTGGAAAAGAAAAATAAACGACAAATTAAAACAAAGAAACAAGGCCGGGTAATTACGTAAGCTTCTAAACGATTAAAAGGCAATATAGTGCACTTAAGCAATACACAATATAATCATTAGTGCTCATACTTATGTCAAGGTTAAGAGTTTGTTTAAAGCACTAACTTCGACGCATAACTCATCCTGCACCATTTGTGCTATTTTCTCAAATTGTACAACTTTTTGAGGAAAGTACTATTTATTTTCTCAGATTAGCAATTTGTTCCATGTGGGTAATAAAAGATGTGGAAAAAAAACACCCAAAACACCTTAGAAACTATCTAGCAATACCTAGCAATTGCCATTAAAACACTAGCGTTGGTGGTATGTTTTGAACTTAAGCAGTAAACGATAAAATCATTAGTGCCAATACTTATGACCAGGTTAAGAGCTTATTGAGGAAACTTATTGAGCAAGGTTGAACTGCTTCTTTTCTCAGACCAAACATTTGTTCCTTGTAGGCAATAAAAGATGTGAAAAATATGCCCAACCATCTAGCTACACCATTAACTTTAACTAAGAATTTTAATCATTTAATTAAATTTGTTACTAGCTTTTTTTTTAAAGCCATTTCCAAGCAAAAATTGCTTTAAAGTAAAACCTTGTTTAAGTCTGTGAATTAATATTTACACTTTCCTATTTACACTAGAAAAAAAGGGTGTAGGAATGAGTTCTACGCAGAAATGGTGAAAAGTTGTTTTGAAACAGTGTAGGTTTCTGCTGCGGTTCCCAAAAGCACTGTAAGCCTAAATTGATTGTCAGTAATGGAGCTACGTCAACTAAGACTTATGCTGCTTTTGGGAAACACAGCCGTGGTTGGTTACCTTAAAAAGGTTGCTTGATTTTAAGGTATAATGACAAGACATTGGTTCAATCAATGAGTTTGATTTGAGACTGTTGAAGACAAGTTCTATTAACGTTGCAAATTACAGACTTTCTCTTTAACTTGATGAGTTGTGACGACTCCTTTCTAAAGTGAATGACTGACATATAGTGCTTATGTTTGTTTATGTGTATGTCAGGCAATCAGATATTACTAGGTTTGTGTGAATGCAAAAACACAGTGACACACTCAACTCAACATGAACGGCTCGCCCCATAATCTGCCTTCACACCCAAACTTTCAGGCAGCCTCCGTCCGAACCCGCCGCTTCTCGCCAAAGCGAAAACGAAACACTATAAAACACCATTTAGCCCTGTCATGATGTCATTGTCCCTCTACTCATTTTAACTTATCAGCTCTCCATTTAATGACTCAGCAGAGGCTGAGAGCGCTTACCTCGGGCTAATAAATTCATGCAGAAGGGTTTAGCTATTTTGATTACTTTGCTCTTTCCTTTTCACTTTGCAGGGCACCATGCTGCACACACCAGCGGCTTCAGTCTCTGGGGAGGGTCATGCACCTCTGAATGCATCTGACCGGAACCTTTTTAACTGTGGTGACCTTGGAATCAACCTAATCGTCAAAAAATGAACCAAAATATAATATTACAAACCTGTTCCCTCGCATGGCATTACCGTCTTTTATAGTTAGTGATGAACAGAGAGATTATGTAACGTTTTTTTGCAGTTTTAACAGTCTTAGATCATACAAACATAAGTTTTATAAAGGATTACATATTATTGGCGATGTCATGTTATTAGTAGCCATGCATCACTAATATTTTCACTATGCTTTCCATTAGGATTTTAAACAAACCCTTAACTATAAATATTAAAACATATTAAAATGGGGGGTGCAGGATGACTTCACCCCCCATGAATTACACACACTTCCTGTGTGCTCTCTGCAGTCTGTGCGCGATTTTAAAAAATGCCACTACAAGAATCAAATGTTGGTAGTGAAATGCCATTGGCTCTTGTGTCTCGTGACTGATTGCGTCATTCTACGGGACGGGAGTAAGTTTTCTGAATGAAATGACAGTGAATGACAGCGTGTTAACGGAGCAGGATCATTTTCAGTGATTAAAACATTGTGTTTTACTCTCTTCTTCACATAAAGACTTTGTATGGCTTCAGAAGACTTGGAATGTGACATGACTTATTTGGAAAGTATTTATACTGCTTTTTTATTATTAGTTTGTTCAACAAATACCTGTACACATTTCCATGCAAATGTTTATGCAAATTTAGAGGAAAATTATGCATGAAAACACAAATTTGAAGAAAATTTCCAAAATGTGTGTAACAAAACAAAAAAACTCACTTTTTTATTCAGTGAGGACACATATATATATACAGTACAATTTAATAAATACATTTCTAGATGCAAAAAAGTATTAATGATACAAATGATGTAGCTTGTTGAACAGAAGTGTGCTTTTACTTTCCCAATCATCCACAAGTCATTTGATTGAATAATTAATTGATTAATAAATCAATATCAAATCTTGCAATGTCAAATTTTATATATTTGTTTTTTTTACTATCTCAAATTTGAAGCCAAAGTCACCACCTAGCAACCGTAATACACTAAACCCCAACCACTCCCATTTACTTTAGAAAATCTAGTTAGTAGGAGTTGGTTGGTTTGGGCTGGGCTCAATAGTTGGCAAAGATTCTCCCTGGTAAGCAAACGTCTTCAGAAAGACTCTTTTTAGTTTTCTGGAGACGGCACCCCGTCATAATTTTTGAACAAACGAAGCAAAGAAAACAAAACGTCAGAAACCACAATTTATTGCCGCTACCCTTTAAAAGGCTCTCTGTTCTGGCCAGCAGCGGCTCAGCGTTTACACTCGATTTCTGCTTCTGGATGGCAGGATAGTAAGATATCTCTCTGTCATTCTCAACTGAGGAGCCGGTTGTGTTCATTTACGAGCTCTTCGCCTCCCGAACCCTGCCTGACATCACTCGCTGGTTGAACTTTACTATACCAATGCGTCATTTACTCAAGTGTGGCGTTTTATTATCAGAAGTGCTATTAGATGAGAAAGAAGTCTCCTTGCGCTTTATAGGCCTTGGGTAAGAGTTTTAGAAGTTGGTAGAATAAAAATATGGGCATTTGTTATGCAACTACGTGAGAAAGGAAGGAACAGCGAGTCGCCTGAAGGTTTAACTGAGCTATTAAATAACTCGCCATATTGTTAGTAGCCTATTTAGAGGGGCTGCGCTCTTGTTTTGGAGTTTAAATTACCTTTCAGAGTATGAAATGGGGATCTGGTACTTAAAGGGGGGTATCGAGTAGCTCAAACCCTCCCGTTATAGCCCCTAAACTGGCCTGCTTGATGTCTTCTCCTCTGGAACGGCATTGTCCCAGGTTGGCGTAACATTAGTGTTGCATTTGGGAGCTGTTTGCTGCCACTGTAAAGAGTCAGATGGGACATTCAATGAAAAACAGGCAGCGGTAATAAAATAGCAACTAAACAAGGAGCCACTGAGTAGCGTCGGCCTCCTACAGAGCTGCAGGGAGCAGAGTGCAGCTCAGATGCCCACAGCCAAACCAGAGCATGTCTACAAACTGTAAACAGATGCGTGCCATTGTATATTGCGTTTAAGAGGGTCGAGAGTGGCCACTGGGATTGTTTAACCTGGCAACAAAATAGAGATAGTATATAAAAATATTTACAGTAAAAACTGGCAGCTTGTGAACTGAACAGATTTTTCAAAGTTGTATGTAATGCAAAGGTTTGGGTTATTGGGTTATTGGCATACATTTTACAGATAAAAATACTATTTTTAGAATACTCTACTAGAATAGAGTAGCTTACTTTAAATTTCACATTTAATGCAATATTTTACTTGCTGGTTCTTTATAATAAATTGTGAAATTTATTATAGCAAATATACAATTATTGAGTGAAACTTGCTTTAAATTAGTTTCAAAGTGTTTGCCAAAAATACATTGATATTATTTATTTTTTTGAATGGACATGAATTAAACAAAAATTATTCATGCATTACAAGAAAATACTTTTTCAGGCGTTCTACTTTAGAATTTCATATTTAATTAACACAGTTACAATTTTGGAATGAAACATGCTTCTGCACCAATTCTTTTCAGTCTGGATGGCAGAAATTTTATGGAAAAAGTACTCTGATAATATATTTTTTTAATTACTGGATTAATTTCCACTTCGCATTTTTACATTTAATTCAATGTTTTACTTGCCATTCCAAAACTAACCTAAACTAGTGGTTAACTTGAGTCATATGACTGCATGTGTGAAAAATTATCCCAAAGTGTACTGACAAACGTACTAATATGTAGTAAAAATTCATAGTTTTGATTACTACATGCATTTCAGCATTTTTTTTCCATGTACTGTTATTTTAAAATGTAAACCTTTTTTTTTTTTTTACAAATATTTTGCACAATCATTGTAGCAACAATCATGCCTTTTGCTCTTGGCTCTATATAGGAACATCCCTTACTAAAAAAACTCACCATAGTAACTACTGTTTTGCTAAAATACCAAGCAATTGTTATTACTACCAAAACCTAAATAAATGAACATGGGATATTCTTTAAACAGAGTCGGACACTTTCAGAATCTTTCTGTCATTGTTTCATTTATTTTTATAACAGTGGTGACTAATACTGAGTTACCACAGTTTTATTGTAGTAACTAGAACTGCAACTGTGGTATTTAGGCGGAAAGTGTGTTTGCCAAGGTAAATTTTTCAAGAAGCTGAAAAATCTCTCCAAACCACAGTTTATGCCAAAAACGCCACCATACTGTTATTGTTAATACTGTAAAACCGTAGTAGTTTAATATCAGATGTTCTTCTAACAGAGTTTATTTTTTCATGAAAGAGGTGAGTAATACCAAGTTACCGCTGTTTCTTTTTAATACATTAACTCCAATATTATATTTTAACACAGTTTCTATTCTAAATCTGACATAGTGTCCCTAATAAATCATATGTCCATTCGATAATTTAATCAAACTAAGACTTTATTAGGTTAAGCTATATAGTGGTAGTACGTCAAATGATTTATAGATGCTGATAAATTGTTGAGCGTTTCATTAGCCACACGCCTCTCAACAGCGCTTAACTTACACCTCGTGCATTACATGCACTTTCACAAATAGGCCTGTTATGCTACGCAATTAGCGCTGAGTGAGTGTTGCACAGCTTCGGGTAGCGCGTCAGAACTGGCGGTCTCTCTGAGGCCCTTAAACCCCGCGCAGTTGTTATTGTGTTACCAAATACATGAAAGATATGAGGTCAGCGCTGCGTGTTGTGTACAGGCCCGGAGCGGCTGCCAAGCCAAACACGCGTGGCCGTGCCACCGTTTAGTCCAAGCATACAAACACGTTCCCGCTTCGCATTGCTGAGGTTTTCAGCATCTCGCCTTTCAGCACCGAACTCTTTTAATTGATTCTCTGTAGAGTAATTGTGTGATATACAATTTCGCGGCGAGATGTTGGAGTAATTGGTCGTGTTGGACCGGCTGTTGGCAGGCTCTCGCGCTTTCAGGGAAAATTTGTGTGTGAGAGAAAAGTATTTTATGCGCTAAAATGACCCAATCATTGTGTCGAAGATTAGCCTCGAAACACAGAGGATGGTGCAACTGGAAAACATTAAAATCACTGCTGGCTAAATTCTTGATTGAACAGCCTGGTTTTCAGAGCTGTGCGAGCAACAATGGCAGGTTAGTGTCTCTCAGATGTGGTTTTTATTATGAAGGGTGTTTATGACATGTCTTTCCACCTAAGCATGACAGGCCGCACGCCAGGAAACTCTGAACAAATGCATCCTTTGCTTTGAAACTGAATAGCAACATGTGTGAGGCCTTAGTGTCTTCACACATGCTATTATTCTGTAGCTCTTACCTGGATGCTAAGGCACGTTTAGTATATGAAAAATGTATTCTGTATTTTATTTTTGCAAACAGAATCAGTATATTTTTTATGTTTTTGAAACAGACTTTTATTCTCGCCAAGGCAATGATTTGCTGCTCAATAACCATTGCTGATTGTCTTATTGTCGAAATTTAAGTTATATATATTTATTTAAGTTATATATATATATATATATATATATATATATATATAATTTTATATTTATATATATATATATGACGAAGAGGGTGGAGGCGTTCGGATTTAAATGCAAAACAATTTATTCAGAAAACTCAGGGTACAAGCAAGCAGGGTTGATGACAGCAAACAGGGACATAGAACGCAAAGACAAGAGAATAATCCAAATACGTAGCAGAGGCCAGGCAAGGGGCTAGGCGGGAGCGAGAATAGGCTAGATCATGAACGGGGGACACAGAGGGCTTACAGAGGTGTAAACGCAAGGTACATCCACAATGATCAGCGACACGTAAAACACAAACGAGTCGTTAAATACAGGTGAAAACAAGACAAGGGAGTGGAGGAACTAATGGGTAACCATGGCGACAGACAAGGTGGGTGAAGTCAACTGTTCATAATAAGAGTCTTTTAACAGGGAACGGAGAGACAGACAAATGAACATAGTCCGGGCTGAAGTGCCCTCTGTAGGGACTAGATGGCACTTCCCTCTGGGCTTGTTACAATATTAGTGCTGTTAAATGATTAATCGCATAATATATGTTTACATAATATATGTCAGTGTTCTGTATATATTTACTATATATACAGTATATATTTTGTAAAATATTTACATGTATTTAGATGTTTATATTTATATTTTTATGTTTATAAATATATTTAAAATTTAAATATATAATTTTTTTTCTGAAATATATACATACATGGGTGTGTATTTATATATTACACAGAACACATACATATAACATGCAAACAAAAACTTTTACTTTTTATTTTGATAGCATTAATACACACACACACACTATAATGTCTTTACTGTCTTTGATTAATTTAACTTATCTTAGATTTAAATATATATATATAAAATAAAAAAATACTGAAACATGACACTGATTTGATTTACCAAATACTATTCTAGTCTTTTTTTTAAAGCCTTGTGAGTCTTATGTAGATTATAGAAAATATATAATCTAATATAATAATCAATTATAAATTTTCAGTGCTTTATAGAATATGAAGCACAATTTGACAGATATCTGATTAATTTCCCTTTATGAAAGGGGCCGAGACCAGAATTTAAAATGCGATATAAATGCCACATTTAACTATGATATGAACGCAACCGTAGTCTGGATCTAGTGTGGGTGGATAAGAGGTGAAACGTCGCATTTATACCACCTCTAAAAATAATAATACAGCCTCAGTGCCACATAGCTGAGCGGCACCCTTATATACTCACTTGGGAAACTGGGTGGACCTAAATGACCTTTGCAGTCAACTGAAACCCATAGCACTCCAAGATTCAACAAGGCATGTTGTGAGTAGCTCTAGTGTCAATACTGGCCCTGCCAAACATCCTCACCATAACTTTGGCCAACCTTACACAGCATGCCGAGTTCCGAGATTTGACTTGCGAGAGAGCGTTGGAATTGTTTGCCAGTGTTTTGCTGTTTATGATGCCCTGGGGCGATTGTTTTGAGAGCTATAAACTAATGCAAATTTAATTTGAAATCAACCAATTAAAGAAGTATTAGGGCCCGTGCTAACCTTTCTTCACCTCTCGCCAACGGTTCGAGAGGGAATGTAGATTCTTGGCGTTTCTCGACCTTTCCAAGTTTCCTTTTTAGTGTGAAACATTTGAGATAGCCACGATGTGGCTCGCCTCAACCCTACATGACTAAGAACAAAGCTACGCCATTGCTCATGACTAATTTTCCTCTCGCTCAGCTGGTGGAGATACCGAAATCACTCTCTGATAAAATGTGTATGTTGCTTTAGTGTTTAGCAACAATAAAGTCATTTATAATTATTATCTATTTTTTATTTTCTTTATTTACATGTCCTTTATCAATTTTAAAAAATCCAGAAAACGTATCATGGTTCACACAAAAATACTAAACAGCCAACTGTTTTCAATATTATATATATATAATCATACAAAAAAAAAGAATTATTGAGCTGCAAATACAATGATTTCTGAAGGATCATGTGACACTGGAGACTGAAGTAATGATGCTGAAAATTTTAATAAAAAAATAAATAAATTATCTTCTAAAAATATACATTTAAATACAAAAGGGTCAGCTTAAATTGCAATCATTTCTCACACACTCTCAGAAATAAAGGTACAAAAGCTGTCACTGCGGCTGTTACTTTTCAAAAGGTACATGTTTATACCATAAGGGTACACTTATTAGTTCTTAAAGTGTACATATTTGAACCTAATAGGTAGATTAGGTAGAGCACCAGTGACAGCTGAGAGTGCAATATTACTGTTTTATCATCAAATAAATAATCATTTGTGAGCATATATATTCTTACCAACCTCAAACTTCTGAACAGTAGTGTATTTCCAAGTGAAACAGGATTTTCAACAAGAATATTTATTATAAGATGGCTGATCTAACGTTATCATTTATGAATTGATTTGGATTGTGAAACTGGCTCTGGTCATCCTAGGGTAATTGGGTTTATATATGGTATATAATATAATGTAGGGTAGGGGATTTTAGTAGAGACAGCTCCATAGCAACGGCAATGTCATGGGTTTGATTTCCCAGTGAACGCATAACCTGAAAAAAAATCATAGTTGAATGCAATGTGTCTGCCAAATGCATAACTGTGAACATTCAAATATATCCTGATCAAACAGGCCATTTTACCAACGCAACTGTAAGCAGTGAATAAAAATAAAAGGCCTTTTTTGTTCGTACTAACAACATCATTAAGCTGCGCCGACATGTGCAATCAATTTTATAATTCGCGAGTATCACATATACAGCACATTTAAATCAATGCTAAAGCAGCTTCGGCACAAGTTTATCCAGCTGTAGTTTGTTATGCTAATTTGTTAACACAGCTGTCAAGAACAAGATGTTCAGTGGTAACACTTGTTTGATTGTTTACATCGGCAGTGACAAAAAGAATCCATTTGAAAGCCCTTCTAGAATGAAATCGCCAACCTTTGAACTCAGGAAATCTTTGCTTGTGGGCACCTCCACCCTACTTCACTACGCCGTACCTCCAACTCTACAGCCACTTTATGGTGGGGGTTTATTTTTCTAAGGCTAAACTTTACACGCAGGGCAGCTAATTAGGCCTGGGTTTGTTGTTCCACCTACGTCTGTGTCACATGAGTGAAATATAATGATATGTGCTGACCCTTCAACTTCGCATGTGCTGAGTTCTGCCTTTTTATGATATGTGCAACTGGGCTTTATGGAGAAGGTCACGGTTTTATCTGCAAATTTTGTTACCTCAGATGGCAAAACATGATTGGTTTGCTATCTTTGTTATTGATTTTGGCTTCAATGTTTCTTAGATAACTACAATAAAAGCCATATTTTTGTTCTTCAGTCGGAAAAATCGATGTACACTTAGGACAAGTCAACATTTGTGAAACTGTGATGTTCCCTTAAAGCGGACCAAGCTGTAGCAACAGGCTTTTCATGCTTTTATGGCTTGTAACCGACTGTAGACACCATATATTTACATATTTCCTAGTTCCTGTGTGGTCTGCAAACCTTATAGCCCAAATGATTCGTTTCTGGGTGATTCAGGAGCTAAATACTGGAGAAAGAAATATATACTTGTATAGGTAAAAACTTATGTAGAAAATATGAACATTCTTCGACTCATTGTGAATGTTTGAGTAATGGACTAGCCCTGCAGAAAAGAGCACACTTGAAGCTTATGTATTGACATTTGCTGTGCATGATTGGTCAATATTTTCCTTTCCTTGTTTCCAAACCTTGTCGCCAGTCTGTCCTTCATGCCAAATTGACATACCAACAACGTGCACACAAACTTGACACACTTCAACTCTCGCTCACACACACACACACACATACACCCATGGCTTGCCTAAGCGAGATGGTCGTTGCACATGGACCAACACTTCTTATTTATAGCTCTCTTTCCCAAGGTTTTTCTCACAGGAACGGGAGCAGAGCAGGAATCGAATGTTTCCTCTCCTGTCTTCATCAATCACTCCTTATTAATCCAAACATGCTGGAGAAAGCAGCCCTCACTTCACTTAAGGAAAAAGGCCCATTTTGTTTTGTGAAAGAAAAAATGTTCTCATTGAGTCAAGCTGAGTTTAGAATGAACCCTCTCAAGGAATCAATGGGTTAAGAGAGGTTAAGGTATAACAGTGCAACTGTGAGAGAAACGCGAATCCAGGTGAGCAATTGTGAGTAATGGTTAAAAAAAACTCTTGCAACCACCCAGAACAAGTTAAGGCTGTAATGTTTGTGCAAACTTTTGCAAAGATAAATACCAATGTAAAAACTATACAAAAGTATCTTTAGGTGTCTTTTCAAGTGTGAAAAGTGTTTTGTTGCACCATGGCAATAAAGAAGAATGCAATAAATTAATAATGTAAAGAAATGAAGCGTGAAAAAGTGTGAAAAACTAAATTAAAAGTATGTGATTGTTACAATTTTAACGTGCAAATGTACATCCTGAAATTTAGGCTCGCTTTCACAGACAGGTCAAATCGATGAAAAGCAGCTTTACAGGAAATTAAGTTTCTAGAATATGTTTATTTATTGTAAAAATGTTATATATATTTAATTCATGGTAAATTTTGGTAATTCTGTATATTGTCTGAGGGCTGGTATCCTCTGAAAGGGCTGAGTATAAGTAATTTTTATAAACATGCTTAAAAAAAGAAAAAGTAATAAATTCTAAGAGAAATAAATATGCAAATGAGAGAAATAGTTGCAAGTATAAGATCAGGTTGCAAATGTGTGATGCCAACCTGATCTCACAGCAATTCGTACATATTTTACGAGGCGGATAATTCATACAAAATCATACAGTTTCTTCTAAATACGAGTTGCCAATCCGTATGAATTTGTATGAATGACCCAAACCTAACCTCGCCCCTAAACCTACCCATCACAGGGTTTAAGACAAATCGTACAAAATCGTATGTGTGAGGTTGTATGAATTAGTACGAATTGGCACAAATTTGGCATCTCCTACGAATATGTATGAATTGGTCGTGAGACTCTGTTGGTAATGCAAACTCACATTTTGAGAAAAAGTAACATTATGAGATATGAACTCATAACTGTGAAGTAAAACCACAGCTGTGAGAGAGTCGTGAAAATCAGAAATAATCACAATTACGGAAACAAAGTTGCAAATATAAGAACTTAAATTCCCCTTTTGAGAAAGATGTGATTATGCAATAAAGTCAGAAATTTATGATTAAGTTGCAGTTATATACAGATGTGAGATTTAAAGTTTCAGATGCAAGGAATATTCTCAGATGAAAATACAGTCATTACAGTCAACTACAAGAAATAAAGTCACACGTCAAAAACATGAGAAATAGTCAGAATTATGAGAAATAAAGATGCAAATAAAAGTTTATGTTGCAGTCGTGCAATACAAAGTCACATTTTACGAAACTGTCACATTGTGAATTATTATGAAGTCACAAATGTGAGATATATTGAAATTATGTCAAAATGTTATAATTAGGGTCAAAATGTGAGAAATACTGTAGATGCAGTAATAAGAGATAAACATGCAAAGGTTCGATTTGTCATATTTTGAGAAATACAAATTGAGATATGAAGAAAAAGTCACAGCTGCAAGAACATTAGAAATAGTCAATAAGAAACAAAGGAAACAAATTTGCAAATATAAGAAGTTGCAAATGTGAGAAAGATACACTCATGAGAAATAAGGTCACAAACTTATGATTAAGTTGCAGTTGCAGAAGTTGCAGAAGTAATATCTGTGAGATATAAAGTTGCAAATGCAAGAAATACTCATAGATGAAAGATTCAGTCATAATTTTAAGAAATAAAGTCACAGTTGCAACAATTTAAGCAACAAAAATAGTCACAATTACGAGCAATAAAGATGCAAATGTAAGTTAAGTTACAGTCGTGTGATTCAAAGTTACATTTTGAGAAATATAATTATGAAGAAAGTCAAAATGCAAAAAGAGAAAATGTAAGAAATAGATTTTATTATGTAAAATGGCACAAATGTATGATTAAGATGCACAAAAAAGGCACATTTTAAGTAATTGTTACGTTGTGAGATATGTCTAATTTGTGAGAGACCATATGCGAAATCAAGTTACAGATGCAAGAATTAAAATGAAAACTGGGATACATAGTCACAATTACAAGAAATAGAGATGCACATATGTATAACATATTTACACATTTTAAGAAATAAAGTCACAGTGAAAGATAGCATGTCATAACTGGGAAATATAAAATTGCATTTACGGGAAATATGTTTCAAATGTAAGAAATGAAGTTGCACATAGATGATTGTCATGATCAGAAGATTGCATTTTAAGATATAAGATATACAAGTTATAACTGCAGTTACAAGTTAAATGTCTTTTTTTCACTCAATAGCACTGATATAACCTTGAGTGAAGTATTAATGCTTTCATAATGAACTGTATATTGGTCATAGGATTCAAACTAATTACATTTAATCTGTGCAGAGCTAAAACCTCTGTACTCACATCACTGTCCCGCATGACTTCACCCAACTGCTTGCTTGTTTTTTCAGGGATGGGTGACATAGGGATGAACAACATTCAGGCTGGTCCTCAAGAGACCGGCTATAATACTGCCCCCCTCACCTCCTCCTGTTTCCTGAAGGCATAAAGGTGCAGCAGTGAAAGCTAGACAAATATTTCACTGGTAATAACGGTGACATTCTCCTTCCTGAGTTCAGAGCGAAGAAACAGAGGGACTTGTGACATTTAAGTTAAAACTCCACAGCTATGAGGAAGAACCTCTCACCTAGCATAAACAGTCACTCGGAAAGCGACGCAAAGACAACTCAAACATTACCTCATCTACTCCCTGCTGTGAAAACATCCCGACTTCAAAGCGCGCGAGTGTTTTTGGTACTTTTACGTGTGTGCCATGCAGAGGGGGGGGAGGGGGGTGAGGGCTCTGTGTATTATTTTTCTTAATCGTTCATGCAGAAGAGGCATTACATATTTTTGTGAGTTTTGGATGTAGCCAGGCAGGAAGTTGCCTCGATGCCTGGATGACTTTGAACAATTAGTGGACGCAGCAATGCTCAGTCTTGCTTACTTTGTGGCTCGGGAGCTGTGAAGCCAGATACTTATTCAACATTAATCTTTAGAACAGTCTAGAGCCAGCCATTCGTCATCTCGGCTGATGTGATTTCTCTGTTTAGCGGCCTGCCAGCAACATGCCACTGTCTGACGACATCAAGCGGTTCACCTGTCGCTGCCAAAATGCTAAACATCCCTCTGTAATGCAATTGAGCCCCAAGGACAAAAAAAGAATCATACTGTATGATTTTAGTTTACACACACACACACACACACACACACACATTTATTGCATTTATTATGTATATTATTTGTTATATTTATTACTTAAACACACACACATGCATTTATATTTTTCAGAAAAATATGTTATGTTCATACACTAAACATATTTCTTTGTCATATAAATATAGACATGTAAATACAGATTTATATCAAAATATATACTGTATGTGTGTGTATTTATATATACATCATAAATATACTTTGAACACACATATTATGCAGACAGTGCAAACAAAAACTTTTGTTTTAGATGTAAGATGTTATCACAATTAATAATTAGGCAGCACTTATAATATATTTGTGTGTATGTATAATAATAATAATGTTAAAAGTTTATAAATTTAAATACAATTTAATAATTTAAAACTTCCTGCTGTAAAAATGGGTAAAACGGTTTAAAGGATCGTGCCTTTAACACATATATGTTTAAATAATTTTCAAAATAAACTGAGAACTGCATTTTGTAAATAGTCAAATACATTTTTCCCCATTATATCATTTATGTACTAATTATAGTACATATAGCTACAATAGTAGATGGTCTACGGGCACACAAATGCCAACAAGTACCATGGTACTATGAGGTATTTAGGAAAATATTACCATGGTAATATTGTTACAAGATGCATTTTGAGTAAATGATGACAGAATTGTCAATATTTAGGTAACTACCGTATTTAAGTATCTCTGAGTATGTGGTACTGGCACAGCACTTTTGTGTGTGTGCTTAGCTGATCTATTCTAAAACGTAATCAAATTATTTGTTTCCTGTTTGGACTTTTTCCCACCAGTTTATACCTTTTTTCCAAGGTATAACAGTCCAGTAAAGCAGTGAAAACACAAAATTAAATTCATATATTGAGTTCCCAGGGGCAAGACTAGAAGAGGACACTGGGAAATGTAATGACAAAGCAATTATATAAATGTGAGGTATTTCTTATACACAAACTTGGGCATGGTCCCCCCCATCGGCGGAACTATATTCCACAGCGCTGATTTCCACAGCTCTGTTTTCCACACGGACCATATTAAGGGCGGGACAGATTCTTTGACATTGCTATAAAGAGGGAGGGACAAAAACAAACAGTTACAAAACGTGTTAGAAAGTAGCAACCACTGATTCCTGCTTTATAGTTACAATAATACTCAACTATTGTAACTTTAGCGGAATCATGTATCGGCGCCCGCTACAGTCTGCCGTTAGACAGTTATTAAACGCTTCAGCATCGAGAGCTGTCATCGGAAAGGTAATTTATCGATACTTAAGTATTAAAACATTCAGTAACATCACTGAAGTGTTTTATATTTGGGCCCTTTAAAACGTTGTACTCATTTACGTTCTAAGATGGTCATTGTAATGCTACAGTCTTACCTGACCTGTACTTCTACTACATCAGGTGACATTATGCATAACGTTAAATACAGAAAATGTAGAGTGACAAATATTGATATTTTATATGTATGTATATTTATACATTTAATATGGCTTGTGGCTTGATGGTTGTGCAAGTGCTTTTACGTGTCATTTAATAATCTCTTTATAGTTATTAGCAGTGCATTGAGCCATAATTCTTTCAAACATGATTCATATTATTATGTAGTACTGTGTTGCACATTTTTATTCCTCTTGGACAGGTAATTCATTAGTCATATTTATACCAATTAAGGGGTAATCAGACGTCAGAACCCAATGTTTCTTTCATACTGGATTGGAAAGCAGTTGTCAGGTTTTATATTTTCTTCCCAGGCCATTGAACAAGATGCGTGTCAGTCCAGGGCTTTGGTGGCTTGCCGGATAACAGCGGATGTGGGTGTCCCCAATCACTCCCAATACCGAGCTCTTCACAGCACAAGAGAGGTGTGTGATGCTTTTTTTGATCTCAGTTTCCGTTTGTCTCTAAGTAATCCTATATTTAATTAGAAAAAGTGAACATTTTGCTCTCTGAAAAAGTTAAATCTATTGAATCTAGGTGGAATAATAAAAATAAGTAAATCAATTTATTAACATAATAAAAATCTAATCAGCAAAATGAGTCACCATGGACGGATAAATATTACTTTTACCACAAAACTATAAAAATAAATGTCATAAATGCAATTGTTATGTCCCTGGACACAAGTTGTTCTTTGTATTTATTTGCATTTATTATGTATGATGTGTTGTACATCTACTGTATATGTTGTACATTTACTACCACATTTGTTAATGTTAGTAAAAATACACCTGTTCGTTGTTGGTTAATTTTAGTTCAGTTGTATTATGTCATATTAAGGGATACAGCTTTTGACTTTTTAAAAAATGTATTTTTAAATGTTACAATAAATCCCTAATTTTAGATTTAAATAAATGTATGCATCAACACATTTGATCTTTTTCTACTAAACTAATTTCATTTCTGATTCTAAAAATCCAAAAGTCTAAAGAGCTTGAGAAACATAGTCATTTCCTCCCTATACGACCCCAAAGGGCAAGTGCTGATTATAGTCTACTAAACATCTACTAGTCGGTATTCCTAATCATAGCAGTAAAATGTAAAATCCCGGTGAGAAATCCATTGGGAAAAGTTTTATTGCATCCATAGTGGTGGTTTGAGGGAACATTTTCACTGCAGCGACTCCATAAAGTGTGCCCAGATTGAGCTGGAAATTATTGTAAAATGCTGATCTTAAACAGGAATAGCTGATAGATTTGACATTTTAATGGCCTTTTGTCAATTTTAAGGATCAAAATCCTAATGTATTGAAGTATATTAGCATGCCAGTGAATTTTTGTGAGCTGTTTTCGTGAGCTTATTGTTTATAAGCACTGTTTGTGTACACCCATGTGTTTATGCCAGTGTTTTATATAGCTCTAATGCCAGATATGTTTCCATATTCTGTTACAAGCTGCATACTGTTAAAGAGACCCCCCAGACTACAGATGAAGAGGTAGGGGCCTTTACCAAAGTGATTGAGGCCATGGGCTTCACCGGACCCCTCAAATACAACAAATGGGTAAAGAAACAATTAACAATTTTCTTTTTTTATATTGATGTCACCTATTTGTTACAAGTTTTTATAAAAAACTGACACATGTGGGTTACATTTCATGCCAAAGCCACGTAATTATTTTTTTAATGTGGAGTAAAATATGGTATTTACTATTGACGTTATTAAAAAGTATTTATACATTAATTTAATGCAACAAATTGCATTAGTGTATTCCAGTAATGAGGAAATATTGAGGCACCTTTGAGAATGATTTGTATAACAATACACACATTGCACTATAGAGGATATCTTTAACATATATGTGTGTGTGTGTGTGTGTGTGTGTGTGTGTATATCTAACAAGATTTTTATATATATATATATATATATATATATATGTATGTATGTGTATATATATGTATATGTATGTATGTGTATATATATGTATGTATATGTATGCATATATATATATGTATGTGTGTGTGTATAAAATAATCGCTCAAAAAATATGGATGTTTTTATTTATATATTTATTAGTTTTATTTTTTGGTGTAAGATATGAACATATTGCATCTACAATTGAATTAAGAGATTTGCTGGAACTGTCTTAGGTTGAATTTTCAGCCCCCATGCCCCTCAAACAGCTCAACTTTGAAATAGACATTGTCACATTTCGGTGCTGGATTGATGACTTCATCTCGAACCGCTACCTGTTTCGTATTTTCAAAAGCAGGGGCCACACTTTGTGAAATCTGAGATGACCTTCCATGCTAGAGTCATCAGCATCACACGGCTGTCTAAAACCTCAGCATGTCTGCTTCATTTTGGGGCACATGTTTGGCTCTGTAGACCAGACTGAAAATGTGAACACTGCCGTGTCATGGCCAATTTCATCAGTTTCTGCTTTTGATCTCACCAGATCGAGTGGCTTTTTGATCATGTGTGTCACAAATGTCTCTCTTGTTTTGCAGAAAATTAAGATCGCTGCCTTGCGCATGTACACATGCTGTGTAGAAAGAATCAACTATGACGAGTTTTTTGAAAGTAAGTATTTTTGGTCCTGAATCTTTTTGTTTTGTACATTCAGACCGTATTATGGCATTATGTCATGCTCATTTAAATTTTCTGAAGAACTCCTAAACACCCCTCACTTTATCCCAAATGTTGAAATGAGCGTAAAGGGATCTTTTCAGCAGCACCTGAAAGATTTATGTGGCACTTTACAGCTGTGTTATGTTGTTTCCTTTAGCTGAGGAAAAAACAGGTGTAAACCCAATAGCGGTTTTGGAACCGGAGCCCAAGTTTGCATTGGTTTGGCTGCATGTTGTGTTTTCGCGTTCTCTCTTACGATGTCCTGTACTCCCTCTCTTTCTCCCAGAGTGCTCTCTCCCTGACACGCTCAACTCCTGGTTCTTGGTGGCACAGCTCCACGTTTGGTGAGTTTTTGGAGCAGTTTTGCGACATTGTGTTAAGCAAATTCTAAATCCTGAATTAGTTATTCATGTATACCATTGAGTGGATTAATATTCATCTTCTAAGTGGATTGCAAAGGATGTTTTAATAGACCTGCACAATGATTTGAATGAATGGAAGATTGCAGTCATTTTTTTCCCTCATTCTGGTCTTTTATATATATATTTTTATATATTTATATTTTA
>JAUYWG010000039.1:19006931-19022411 GCA_034779775.1 Enteromius afrohamiltoni | reverse complement strand
AAAATGTTTTTAATTCTGCAATATATAATATTATATAATTATATAATATAATAATTAGATTATATAATCTTAATTATTCTGTCTCATTCTACAGTTTAATTTAGTTTTGTTTCCTAAAATATTTCTTAAATAATTTTTTCAAAAACTTACGTTTCAAATTAGTTTACATTTAAAATTTAGTGTGAGCAGAATTACAACAAATGTTGTTATTTATTTATTTATCATGAAGTATTTAAATCATAATCCAACATTAATATTTCTGCAAATGCCATTGAAGTATTGAATTCATCTTTTAATTTAATCATCATCCTTTCCAGTGTCACCTATGCCAAAGCACAGGTATTCAGGATTGGTTGATTTGATAAAGAAATTAGTGAATATGTGATATCGTCAGAATGAGACTTATGATTAATGATGGCCGTTTAGTGCTAACACTCTGTACACTTCCAGTTAAAGGCACATAGTGTTTGTGTGTTCAGCCATGCATCTGCATGATGACTGACTTTGCTTGTGCAGAGAAACAGGGTCTGGGAAAACTCACCAGTCATTCATATTCATACACACACCCTCACACCTTCTTATCACCTACAGTATTCATAAAGAAGTAGTTCACAAACGTAAAAAAAAAAATCCCATATTAGTGTTTGTGGAAAAAAAGGTCCCTATGGTATCTTTTGGTAATCAGCAGCAGACCACAGATGCTGTCTATTTAACCCAGGCTGTTCCTTTACGTGAGTGCGTTGTCTGGCTGATCTCTTAAGTTTCCTGGTTACTCAGATCCTGACAGAGCTTAGCGTAACACAGGCACTCGGCTTGTCAGGCTGTCTTGAGTCAGCGCTCTGCTCTGCTTTGCTCTGACAGGATGTGTCTGGTCCGGATGCGGCAGGAAGGCAGAGCTGGGAAGTACATGTGCCGTTACATCGTCCACTCCATGTGGGAGGATGTGGAGCAGAGATGCAAGATTATGGGAGTAAGTAGATGTGTTTTTGATTCAACAACCTCTTTTGAAATGGCTTGCAGTTAGTATTTTGTCATTTTGAAGTGAAATTTCCATCATTGTATTTTTTTATATATTTACTTTTGCTGTAGTACGTCAGTATGACATTTCCAAACATCCCTTTCATGAACTCTAATAATGCAGTGAGATTATTGTCTGACAACAGCCAGTGCTCCACACAGAGATCTGATCTGATCATCATCCAGTGAAGTAACAGAACAACCTGAGACAGACTCAATGGAGAACTGTACTTCAAGAAACCTACCTGCTCCCTGAAAAAACAGCTTAAGTGCACAGAGAGCGAAAGCTCTTATCCTTTTCCAGATATTTTAGCTGTACAAAACAGTTAGTTTTGCTGATTGATATTTAAAATCAAATTTCTAATCTTTATAATGTAAGCACTGGTTTGTAGAGCAAACAGTTTCTACCATTTACTGCTTGTTGTTATTCTCCTAGTTATTTATCTATTTAGCGTCTAACGAACTGGAAGGCTGGATAGTCACACTAAATATTGATTTAGATTTTTTGAAAGAATTTATGCACAAGCGCTTAAGAAATGTTAACAGTTCTGTAGCTTTGCAGGTAGGTTTCTTAAAGCATTTAGGAGACATCGTCACAGATCTTCTGGATTTAATCTCTCAGTTTGTTCTGTTTCTTCATGCCAGACGGGATGATGATCAGATCAGATCTCCACGGAGCACTGGCTGCTGTCAGACAAAAAACTCACTGGAGTATTTCAATTAATGACAAAATGAATGTTTGGAAATGTCAGCTGATATTTTGTACAGACACACTACAGCAAAAATAAATTAAATAACTGACTTGTAACCATAGTGTTCTAGTAATTTTTGGATACAGCTTTATATCAATCGCAGACTTTATTAATATGAGTGCATTAGAGCTATATATATCACAAAAAGACATTTTACAAGATAAAACAATAGACATATGGACACAGAAATTAGCATGATTTACTTATGGGTTTGTGGAACAAACTGCATTTACCATAAACTGACTTCTCAACTGTTAGGTAGACCGTTAGGTAGGGACATTTCCCAAAAGAACACGAACACACAAGTACATTTCCAGGACAGTTGAAAAGAACTTGGGTCGTATTGAGACTATTTGTAAAAAACAAATTTATTTTAAACTAGACCAGGGGTTTTCAGATTCAAGTGGACCGCATGTTCTGTTACAATTGTGTTGTTTTTCTTAGTTTTTTCTATTATTGTTCCAACTAAATAAGAATGATAATGACTTTGTGCAACGTGATAAAGTACACTTGTGTGTGCATGTGTACTTCATCACTACAAATCACCAAAACACCACTTAATTTAAAAAATGGAAAAATGACAAAGAAAATAATGCTTGAAGAGAAAAGTTTCTGTGTCATTGTTTCTAGATGTCAGTTGATTTGATCTATCTGACATTTTTATGTGCTCAAATACTGTCTGAGATCACAGTCTATCGGTCTCATGAATCAACTGCTAAGTACTTTCTGCTTTTTATACAACATGTAACTTGTCCGCCAAATGCTGTAGCATGTGAAATGACTGATGATCAGGTCTGTTGTTTGGATATGTTGAAAAATGGTGAAATACAGCAACATACGGCCTCACACACATACACACACACTCTCGGGGTTTTAGGATGTAATTACTATGCTCTACAGACTGTGGAGGCATTTGGAGCCGATCGCTGTCCAGCGGAGTAGCAAAAGGTGTTTAAATCTCTGCAAGGTCAGTAAAGATGACATGCTTCTGCTGCTCAGAGAGTGTGTGTGTGTGTGTGTGTGTGTGTGTGTGTGTTTGAGAGGAAGCCAACGCAAGGCGCCTTAGGGGAACTGCTGTCAGAAAGGGTGGGAACAAGACTTCAGCCCAGCTGTGAAAACAGAAATCTCTCTCTCTTTCCCCCCACTTCTCTTTGTTGACATCCCCCCATCTCCTCTACCTTCCATCTTAATCTTAATAGTAGGACTGAATTATTATTGCTGTAAAGAACAAGCACAACTCAGTCCGGATCTGCACATGTGAAATATATATACAGTATAGCACGTAACATACAGCAGTGTATTGCATAACACCGTGAACTAGTTAACATGATCCAGATCAAACCAGCGGCAGCTAATCAGTCACCATGACTTTATGGATATGCCAGAGCATGCAAAAGCTGGACGCGAGCCAGCCGTCGACAGATTTCTTTTGACTGTCAGTTAGAGTATTAGCAGTTTTGAGTTGTCGAGTAGTTTATTTATCAGAGGGAACAGCCATTTGGTTTTCTTTGGCTAAGGATAGAGAAAGCTTTGTTCTCTAAAAGAGAGATAAACGAAAACCTTAAAGTTCCTGGTAAACAAAATGTTGTGCTTTGTGTGTTAAGTTTTGCTGGTGTGGCAAATTGCACGGTAGATTTGTTGAGCCTTTCACGTTTAATGTTAATCCAGGGTTGATGGTCATTCCTGAGCAGTCAGATTTACAGCAGTTTGAGTTGAGGACAACGGGGTTATCAGGACTTTATATATATATATTCTTATAGCTGATGATTTAATTTGTATCCTGACAGTGAGCTATTTAACGTTTACATTTTTTATTATTATTATTTATTGATCAAACCCTATTAAGCACTGTTTCTAAAGCCAAACGTATTAATGTGGAAATCTGTTGTGTCATGCATTGTTTTTTTTTTTTTTTATATATATTTTGTAGTGTCTTGCCATGAGCAGTGATTTTAAGATACTGTTTAAAGTAAAAAAAATAATAATAGTGTATATGTCTGCATTCCGCTCTATCCTGGTGCACTCCATCTGTTGTAGTTTCTCTGAACACATTGGAAAAATGAAGGATTCTGAAATCATATTGAAAAACTAAACATTCTAATTAATCGACTAATATGCCCAGACAAATAATTAAGAAGTTTATTTCGTGAATATGCAGTCGATACAAGATGATAAACACAATATGTACTATGTAACAACTACTTGTCCATCTGTTAAACTGTCAGCATGTACAGTCTGTTTGTCTTAAAGCAGTGTTTCTCAACCCTGGTCCCAGTGTGCCAGAAGTACACTGCATATTTTGTATGCCTTTCTAATCAAACACACCTGATTCAACTCATCAGCTCCTTAGTAGCAACTCCAAGACCTGAAATGGATGTGTCAGATTCGGAAGACATCCAAAATGCACACTGTTAGGGCTTTAGGATACTCTGTTTTAAAGCAATAGTTCACTAAAGTATGAACATTTTCTTCATTTATGTCAGTCTAAACCAGTTTGACTATAATTCGTCTGTGAAACACAAAAGTAAAATATTTTATATTGATGTGCTGGTTGGATTCTCTCTGCAATTACAATGCATTTTTACTAGACACTTAAGTTTAAGTATCAAGAAAGATGCGGAAGCTCAATGAAGGAACCATAAAGTAGAAATGAGGGTGAAGAACTGTCTCTTTTTGTGCCATACTTCCTTTTGCCAGGTTTGGTAATTGACATCAACCTTGGTTAAGTACAGTGCCCTCCACTAATATTTTCACCCTTGATAAATCTGAGCAAAGGTGGCTGTGAAAATAAATCTACATTGTTTATGCTTTTGATCTTTCGTTCAAAAATACATGTTAGCCGCAATTATTGGCACCCAATTATTGTCCTTTTCCCAAGATAACAGCTCTTGGTTTTCTCCTGTAAAGCCTGAAGAGTTTGGAGAACACCTGATAAGAGAAAAGAGACCATTCTTTCATGCAGTATCTCTCCAGACCCTTCAGAATACCAGCTCCATGTTGGTTCTCCTCTTTAGTTCACCTCACTCAGGGTTCAGGTCAGAGGACACAACATCACAAACGCAGCAGTATTCTTCATTGTACACATGAAGTACTTTTTATCCCTGTGTCCACCAAACACATCATGAGTGATGCTGCTAAACATCTCATTTTTTTGTTTCATCTGATAGAAGCCAGTCCCATTTGTAGTTCCAGTCCTGTCTGACAACTGAACAGGCTGGAGATTGTTTTTGGATGAACGAGGAGAATTTTTCTTAAACCCTCCTGAACAACATGTGCTCATGTAGGGGCTGTTTGACTGTTTTTCTAAAGGTTTTCTGGCCCTGAGACTCAATTATTTTCTGCAATTCTCCAGCTGTGGTCCTTGAAGAGTCTTTAGCCACTCAAACTCTACTCCTCACCGTGTATTAGGAGGATAAAGACACACACATCCTCTTCCAGACAGTTTCCTAACATTGTATGTTGAATGGAAATTTTTAATTATTTTCCTGATGTTGGAAATGGAAATTTTCACTGCTGTAGCTCTTTTCTTAAAGCCACTTCACTAATTTGTGAAGCTCAATTATCTTTTGAGGATAGTGTGAAAAGACATTTTAATGTGATTGACCTCTCTTCCCATCTCAGTGAGCAAGAAGCCTTAATGAGACTTGTGTGAGAAAGACGGTGAGCACTGGAGTAAAATAAGTGCACTTAAAAACACTTTAAATGTCTGCATTTCTGTGTGTGTGTATGTAATGAACTCAGCACCTCTCTCATGCCATGCTGTGCAATGACTTTTTCCATAATGTCACTTTTCCCCATCTCCCAGAGCCCATAAATCAAAAATCTCCATTTTCTCACGAGGACTCTTAATATAATCCTCTCGTTTTTCAGGTGCTCTGTTCAGCCAGTAAGATTTTACAAGCTTATTATCAATTTAACATTGGAATTGCAGTGAGTATATTAATAATAAGGCTAAGATTTAAGGCCAGATGAAATCTGGGCTCCTAAAGTTGCCCCCTAGCCGGGAATGTCAAACTCATTTTATGTCATGGACCAAAATGGCACCTTATGCAGGTTGTTTTTTCTTTTATTTGGTAAAACTCTGTGTACCCGTGTAGAGCCCATAAACGTGTTGTTCTGGTTCATGCCATCAATGATTTATAGGTCAAATCAAAAGGAGCATGTGGAATGGATTCATTGTTCATCAGCATTCTTTAGATTTCATATACATTTAAAGTTTGTAATTATTAGGAATATATTAATGATGATATTGACAGGAAAAAGAGAGAAGCACTCTTTTTCCCCCTCACTGATAACTATGTTGCTGTCATAAAAATGTCATAAACATGCATTACTGCTACATTGCTTAAAAAAATTTAAAAATGTATTTAAATATTGGAACTCATTATGAGCTCTGGGAGTGCATGGGTTTTTATTTAGTTTTTAATTATATTTAAATTAAAATCTACTGACATTTTTTCTTGACACACATGACATAATTTCCTCTATATGGCCTGTTATGTATTTAAATATATATATATATATATATATATATATAAATAACTGTATTCCTATAGCTGCAATTGGCTCATTAAACACACGCTTAAATAAACATGTTAGTTTGACATTTATGTCCGGTTCTGCTGATCAGAACTCATTCACATATATGAAATGAGAGGTGAGTGAAATGGAAAAGGCGTTTGAGTTTGACTTGAGTTTGTCAGTTTGCCCGGTGGCTTGCTTCCATCAAATGTATGAAGGTTGCCCTCAGTTTTTCGTTGTTGGTTCGACATGATTTTCAATGAGATGTGAGTGGGGTCGTGGCGTGAGCACATTTTGGCTGCAGGTACGTTCGGGACTGAAGACGTTTGACCTCTCAGTCCTGGCAGCGGCCTTCGAGTGGCACCGTAGAAAAGTGACCTCATTTTCCATCACAGTCTTTCTTTCTCTTGCGTTCTTGTAGGTTCTCCTGCAGAGAAAATTTGCAACATTGCACATTCATTAGCAGCATGCATTTTGCTTGTATTTTTAGTTATACCGTTAAATTAAATAAAAAATGTTTTCTAAGTATCCTTTTGTTGATTACTTGATTCTTTTTCAGCAATGACTTTCTGGTTTACCTCCACGCACTTGAAATCTAATTGGTCCATTATTCTGCTCCTCATAGCCCCATATTACACATCAGATATGTTCTGATTGAATGTTTTTGTTACATTGTGCAGTCATTTCTTGTTCAGTATGGCAAAGAACTTTTTTAAAAATGTATTTTAATCCTATTTTTTGTGCCTATTTAAACATATTATGCCTAAACAAATAAAAATAATGTTTTACTATTTAGATTAACTGTTAGAATTACTATTTATTCTGCTTCATACTTAATGCCTTCCAGTGGCTAATTTGGCAGAATGGCCTTCATAGAAAGTTTTCACTTTTCTAAAAAAGTTTTCTTTTTTTTTTTTTTCAAGTTTGTATAATTTTACTAGGGCTTTCACGGTATTAGATTTTCACACTGTGGTTATTGTAGCCAAAGGAACTCACAATATCGCTATATCACAATATCTATAGAAACCTTTGGGGGGGATTTAGCAGTCAAATAGATTTTTACTTTATTTAGCTTTTCTTTTTTACCCATCCAACGAACATAAGGAGACAGATAAACAGGGCACAATGCATTGTTTACTACTTTGAAGCTCCCTATGAAATTACAAGAGAGAACTATGGTCAAGATCAACAGTATTATGAATAAATATTAACATCAAAATTGATCCTTTATCCTGTTAACTTGCGTACCCCTATTTTAAGCTTTTTAAACTATGGTTGCGCCAGCGCCTGCATACGTATACAATCCATGAGCATATACAATCCATTCAAAGGGCATTGAAGCGTGCGAGACTGAATTTAAATAGTATTTATTTACAGAGGTTAGTGATGTCACACTCATCCGTGTGTGAAGACGTTGTGCAGTTCAAATCCATGAATGTTCCAAAGTGAAGTAAAATTTTACGGATTTCCTGGGAGATCAACCAGGCACCAGCGCTGGATAATTTATGTGTCGCTATCATAAGAGTCCTGTTAATTTTAAATATCACGGTTATCATCAATACCAGTATATTGCGACACCACTAAATATTACCTATTGCTCTTACTGTTTATTTTTATTCCATTATCACTTTATTATGTGGTAACTTGAAATGGACAGTTTAACAGATATATATATATTTATTCTATTATTTACTAGAAGACCCTACTCAATACAAAAGCCAATAGGATCCAGTTTTGTTCCTGCCCCAATGTTTTTTTAAAATACCATCTTTCCCGTTCCACAGAAAGTCAATCAGGTTTGGAATGACATGAGGGGTGAATACACTATCACAGAATTGTCATTTTGAAGTATCCCTTTAAGTGACTACATAATGGAATATAAATGAATATAAACCACTTGTATTCGTTGGGAACGCCAGCTCTGTGAAGGCGGACACATGTGGGCACGCTCTGACCTGATGTGGAAGTCTGTTTTCACAGGTCAGAAGTGAGTAGCTATTTCCTTTTGTGCCCGACCTGAATGCGTTATTTTTTAAGCTGTAAAAAATCGTGTGTAAACGGAGTGTAATCAGTGCGTCTGGCAGGTTCGTAACAGGTCGGTCCTGTTGGATTGGGATACAGTTACAGCGCTGGAAATGGAAGGACCCCCACTCAATCCTCACTAAGGTTAGGTTACTTCGCCTAATTGTGCTAAAATACTTTTCATTTGTGCCATGTTAGACCAGCCCCCCTTGAACTTTACCTCTACACACACTCTCGAGTGTGTCGGGGCGTGTGCGTGTGTGCGATTCAGGAGTTTTTCTAAGCCACAGTCATAACAGTGAAGTGAGATATGAGACTAATTTGGTGGTATAGGAGTGAGATTCTGCTTCTCAAGCAAGTTTTTGGTCCCTCCACCTGATTAGTGTGAGGGATTTAATATCCCAGCCTGGTTTTACCAACATGCGTCACACCATGGGGAAGGAGGATGAAGGGACGGAGATGGATGAACGGGAGGGGAGATCAGGGTGGACACTGGGAGGGAAAAATTTAAGACAGGAAGTGAGTGAAAGAAGAGAAATAACATAGTAAAGTATGTAAGCGTTACTGTGCATTACTGTAGGGGTTACAAACATCTTTACTCAAGCATTGATCGGTGGTTAACTTAAAATATGGCTGGAAAGTGGATCCTAAAAAAAAATCTGTTTTGGGACATGAATTCGTTTTGATTTATTTACATGATTTGGATCTTTTGATTCTGTTTTAAGAAAAATATTCAGAAATATCCATTTGGCAATGTTAGATGAGAACTGAAGAGTGACGCTATTGATTTCTGCAGAGCTGAATTGAATTGAATCAACAATGAACTAAACTGATTTGTTCCAAAGATTCATTTGAATCAATTGACTTCATTCGTTCATTTGCTGACCAGCAGTTGCAATCATTCACTCAAATTTGTTCAGTGGAGTAACATGATTTGTAGCGTTCTGTGTAAGCAAAAGAGAATTGCTCCGAATGAACGTTCGCATGCTTGCGTCGAATGTATAGGGCTGTGGGCAGGAACACAAAGGAGAGCGAGCGTGCAGAGAAGACGGGGCGGGTAGAAGAGTTAAAGCGCAGCCAGATGAGATTGATTATTTGCAGGTCTGCGTAATTATGCACAGGTGCTTTTCTGCCCGGCGCGCACACGAACACACACACGCTGTGACCCGACGCACTCAAAGCATGCAGAAAACCCGACATACAAGACTTAAGAATAAACACACTTGTTTTGAAAATCTCCCCACCCAAAACCTCCCAAGGGTTGGTGTCTGTGCCTGTTGTGCGTATGTGTGTTTAGATTCATATGGAGCGAAGCACCTGGACAGGCCCCTCGCTTTTCAGATCCAGTCCTGCTTTTGTTTTCGGGGTTAACATTGTTGCATTATCGTCCACATGTTTGATATTTAATGCCAAAGGACTATTCCAGCTCTGACTAAATGCATAACTGTGACCTCAGTATTAGGCAGAGACTCAATCGCTCCATCACCTGTTAGCGTCTAAATGAAATTTTACAAATTAAACAAAAGTCATGGTGTGAGCATCTGAGAATCTCCTCCTCTGTTTTTCCTCAGTTTGCTCATAGTTTTTGTACTTTTCATTATCCAACATTATCAGTGAATGGCATATTTTGTATTTTATTTTATAAAAATCGGTGTTAATATTTTGTCATGTTTAAATTTTTTTATTTAATTTTTTTTTTTTTTTTTTATTCAAAATATATTATGATTGCACTTTTCAGTGGCTGATTTTAGGGTCCAAAATGATCTGTTAATGGCAATTTTTTAATTTATTGCTATTTTAATTGTATTTATCTAATTGTATTACTTTTGACATTAAAATTATTTAACTTCCTCAACAGAATTATCTGGAAATTGTGAATTGGAATTAATCATCCTAAACAATATATCGGTTGGATACTAGTCCAAACTGGTGTAAATTGGTTTCACTTGAACTTGATGCTGTAAAAAAAATAAACAAAAGTGAACAGTGAAGAATATCTACTTGTATTTCTTTTTTGTTCAATATATGACGTGTACTTTCTAGGTCCGAAATGTTCATGATCAGTAGATTAATTAATGATTAATACATCATTTGTTACATTATTTTTAATTTTACGTTTATTATTTTTGTTGTTATTTTGAAGTTTTTTTGTTTGTTTTTACAGATTTACATTTGTTTTATTGTCCAATACCGAAAACAGATCACAGCAGAAAATTATGAATTTTGATGAATTGGCCTGAATTTCAATCACTTGTTGCGGTGAATATTGCTTTTTAATTTATTGTTTCCCATTACTTTTTTTAATAGATTGATGCCATTCAAAGAAAGCAGAGCCTTAAGGTGATGACCGAGACGTTCTACGCTGCCCTTTTTGGTTATGATGAGGTAGGTGGTTAAACCCAAAACTGTTGACTATTAGTACTAGTTTTGCATATCATAACTGTCAAGAGTTCACAGTAAGTTTGGCATCTCATGTTTTTGTTCTGTATGCTTTAGGGAATTCTGTCAGACGATTGCGTTCTTGCGGCGGCGCTCTGGAGAAACATGTTCAGCAGACAGTGTGAAGACCCGAGACAGCTTGAGATGATGGTCGAATACGTTCGCAAACAGGTCAGTGTGTGTGTGTGCGTGTGTCGATGGTAAGAGACCAGTTCTCTACTCCTGTGCAAACAGAGACATGTGTATATACAGCTCAGACTTCCTCACACACATAAACACATTGGAGTGCTGCACGTCACCCACTCCGTCACTCAAATCAACTGGCACTGTGTTTAACAAGCAAACGCCCCCCATCTCCACCCCATAATGTGACATTCATTGGGTTCAGCATTTACTGTGTGTTTGTGGATAGCTTTCCCTTCATGAGCCCCTCTTCAGCCATGCTAGAGCTGCACAATTAATTCAAAACATAATCATGATTAGGATTAGGATTTTCACTACTATGATTTAATTGTAAGAAAAGGGTCAGTGGAGAATTATTAATTGTTTACCGTTCACATCATGTTTTTTGTTGCAGAGTTAAAATTATGTCCAAGGGTTGATACATATTTCCTGATTCAGATGTTTTTTTTAATGTTCTGAATGTATAGTTTTGATTCTGTGTCACATTCGTAGTCAAGCTCATTGGCGTGATTCCTCCAGCGCACACCTTACCCTCTGGCCAGAGTGGCGTGAGACGGATGTAAACACAAACAGGAACTGTTGATCTGCCAGTGTGTGTCAGTAATTTTGCTAACAATAGGCTTTTCCACCAAGACACGAGTTCAGATTGAACTGTTCTAGTTGTTTTAGGTAAAAGTGTTTCAGAATCAAATGTTTCATGTTCAATCCTGATAATGTATTAGGTAGGCCTTTCATTTCTTACAGCCTTTATTAATCAAGGTTAATATTTGTTTAAAATGTACACTTACACATTATATAAATATATATTTACAAGGTATGACATGATTGTAATTTCCAGTGTCTGGTTGCAGGGTCAGTAAATGGCCTCTTAATAAGCTATAATAATGTGTAATATCTGTTAAAAAAAATAGAAATATATATATATATATATATATATATATATACACATATATATTTATTTATTTTTTTTTAAACAGATATTTTATATATATATATATATATATGTGTGTGTGTGTGTGTGTGTGTGTGTGTATATATATATATATATATATATATATATATATATATACACACAGTAGTCAACATTTGAAGTGGATAAAAACGTCAAAGTAAAACCATGAACCGAAATTAGTTTATTTTATTATATTTTTGGGATTATTTAATTTTGTGAAAATTAGAAGCTATATTTGTAAAATTGAGAATTTTTGTAGGTTCTAATATTAAATGCAGAACTTATTCTAATAGTGATGCTTGCTGTAGTGCATAAATACCACCAACTGTGACAGTAATAGTTTGCTGTAAGTGCTTTGTTTTTTAGTTATTTATTTGTGTGCTGAGTTGCCCGTAATAAACAGGATGTTGTGTAGTCTGATGGCCATTATCCCAAAATAAGACCTTACCCTGGTCTGGGTTTATTCTGTTATGACTTGCTGATATACTGACTTGCGTATACTGTCTCTTACTTTTTATTTACTTTTAGATTTTTTTTTTTTTTTTTTTTTTTAAGATTTCAAAAGTATTAAACAGTTTAATGTTTTCTACTGTATATTACAATGTCAGCCTTCAGGGTTTACTTTGCCTTTATCTATGAGTATTTGGAACAAAGACCCTATCAAGTGCTCTCATCATTCGACAAAGCACACAGCGATGGTTCTCCATCACTGCCGAGGCCATGAGCTCATTACAGGTGCGGGCAGGAATTTATTACGAAGGAGAGCATTTGCGAGAGGAGTGCGTTACACGCCTGCAGGCTTTTTGAGAAAAGAAATAAAAACAACAAATAAGCGTCATCCGTCGGGCCCCGAGCGTCAGGGGCCTGCTTAGCTCAGGACGGAGCGAGAAGCAGAAGGTGAAAAGAAAAGAAAACAGTCACAGGTGCAGCACATGAAGCATGGCAGCGACTGATGACACAGCACAGAGAGGGACACCGTCGCCATGGCAACAGCGGCCTCTCCTGATGAAGTCATACGGTGTACTCGCATATGTGCGGCGGTGCTTGACTGCATCGTTATTCAACGCTAATTGCTCTCGACAAACACCCGCTAGCTCTGACATCATTGTGTGTGTGTGTGTTTGACTGTCTGTTTTCAAACTCCTGCAGCACTGAGAATGCTCCACTGGCTCATTTAAAGTGTGGCAACTTTTTCTCCAAGCTGAGATGTGAGTTTGAGTTTCGAAATGAAATGGACGACATGCTATTTCACCTCAAATATTTACTCAACCTAAGGTCATTCCAAAGCCCTATGACTTCCAATATTCAGGGAAATACAAAAGGGTCTGTCGAACTCCAAAATTGACTTAAAAGTAAAATATTCACTACCATTCAGTAGTTTGGAGTTGGTAGGATTATCAACATTTCAAAGCTTTAGGGTTGCATTTATTTGATCAAAATACATTAAAAACTGTAAAATTGTGAAATATTACTTCAATTTAAAGTTGCTGTTTTTATTTCAATATATATTTATATGTACTGTAATTTATTCCTGTGGTCCAAAGATGAATTTTCAGCATCATTACTCATTAGTCTTCAGTGACGCATGATCCTTCAGAAATTACCTGCTGACTTTGGTAAAAAAAAAAAAAAACATTTTTTATTTTTTTTTTTAACTTTTGTTGTTGTTTTTTTTTATTTGTATTAAATGTCTTAACTTTCTCTTTTGATCAATTTTAATGAATTTTTGTGTATTGAATGTGTTTTGAACAGCGGTGTGTATCTGTGCGTTTAGGAGTAGAGACTTTATAGCTGAAAGTGTCTGTTTAGTTTGTAATTAGTTCCTGGGACGTTGTTCTGGTCCTGCGTTCGTTAACACAGCTGTCTTCTCTGACTGTAGCCCAGTATAAATTAGTGTGTCTGTTTTAAACACTAGGCGGTGGATTCGTTGAGGTCTGTCTTTTTACAGTGCTGTTATTGAAATGATGTAAATTGAATCTGGATTCATTCAGACTCGCTGTGAGCTTCAGCCTCTTGTTTGGACCACGCTTGCATTTTGGCTTTTTTCTACAGCTTTTTTATTAATATGTATTTAGTTGTTTGGCTTTACATCATATCTTAAAGCAATTCAGATTTTGTTCATTTTTGTTATTTCTCAGGTGAGATTCATGTCAAGTTTTCTCAATGTACCTGTTTATTGTCAAACAAAGCATATTTTTTATAGAAATGCTTTTTCAAACAATTTTAATGCCTTTTTCTGTGCAATTTAAACCATGGAACAATTATGAAACACAAATTTGGTATTAAGAAATATAATTTTAATAATTAAGTTTTATATTTTCCATTTTCATTTTAAAATGTTTGTAATTTAGTATTTAATTTTATTATACATTTCGTTTTATTTTATGACTTTTATTAATTATATTTATTAGATTTTATTGTATTTGTTTGAATAATTTACTAGTTTTTTTGTTTTTGTTGACACTTTTTTTGTTAACCCTTTTGACAACTTGCTCCAACCTGACATTTCTGGAAATAGCCTTTGTCCTGAGAACATAGTTGAAATGTTTGGTCAGAATATACTCTGATTGTTTAGCAGCCACAGATGATACAGATGTTCTTTTCTCCACACAGATGCAGTTCATTGATGCTCTGGATGGGGAGGACCTGCTTTTAACAGGAGAAGTGAAATGGCGCCCCCTGGTGGAGGAAAACGCCCAGAGCATCCTGAAGGTTCCCAGCCCGACCTACAATGATGCTGGTCTCTGAGAGCCTAATATCTTACCTAGAGCTGTCAATCAACACACAAGCAGCCAATCAGGAAGCAGCACTCACCTGATTAGTCACACCCTCTTCCTTTATCTGTCTTTCCCTGACTTTCCTGACTCACTTTCCCTGCTGATTTGTCAGCTTCCCTTGTCAACAAAGTGATGTGAATACAACAAACACATGCACACACACACACACACACATTTATTCTCACATGTATTGAGAGTATTAAGGACTCATCAGAATGGTTTGCACTCTTCTTTTCTAAACCTATAGAGTATTCTTGTATTTATGTCTTTCCATATGGCTGCAATGTTGCAATATTTATAGGAATATTTCCTGGCTCTTTCACTGTACCTCTCCTCAGCGTTTACAGTACAAATAGTTGTTTTTTATGTCACTCTCAATGTGTTGAACTAAAATGTTTGGAGTGTGTGGGAATGTGAGTGTATTTTTTATTTGTCAGGGTTGTCCATCAATAAAAGCGCTTCTCCAGTAATGACCTCTTCTGACTGCACAGGAGTCTATATCTGTTTCATTTCAACCATTTCTTGCTTTAATTAAACCTCAGGTATTTCCTTGTTTATCTATAAAGTCTATTTCTTACTGATTAGTCTATTTTCGAATATTTTTTTTACATTGTGACATTTCTGTAAAGTTTGTTGATGTAACTGCAATGGTTTAGTTTTCTTATTCCTATTGTTTTTAAAGAGGAATCTTTTTACTTTAGTGCAGTTATTTTGTATTGTAGTATTTTTTTTTAATGCAAAATTATATATATATATATATATATATATACATATATACATTTAATAAGTATAAACTGTACTATACTCATTAAAATAT
>JAUYWG010000039.1:18984227-19000970 GCA_034779775.1 Enteromius afrohamiltoni | reverse complement strand
CTCTCCCGACTCGCTCCCCAGACAGCTCGCCAAATTTGCTTATTAATCATTATGAGGAAAGCGTGAACTCTTGAAAGGTTATCTGCTGAGATAATGCGCTCACAGTCAACAGTCGCAGGACGTCGAGCTTCAGTGACGCTCTTCCTCTGATGACCTTTCCCAGCTCAACTCATGAAGGACCTTTGAGTCTGCTTTATGGTGGATCACTCGCAGCTCTTGAAGTAATGAATGGTTACTTCTCTGAAACAAAAGTCTCACGGGGCAAAAACTGCTTGCCTCAGTGATGTTTATGGTAAGTGGTAGACATGAGCAGCTTACTAATATTTAACATGAGTTAGCAGCAGAGTTATAAAGTCTCATGAGGAATGTCTAGTTTAGTTTACCTTAAAATATCTGGTGTATATAAAGAATATAGTTTCTAGAATGCATTAAATTGTCCAAATGATTCAAAATGATTAGCGTTCAAGATATCTTGAAGAAAATGTATAATAAAGACACTAACAATAATATTAAGCAGCGTAAATCTTTTCAACATTCATAAGAAATGTTTCAAATCAGCATATTAGCATGATTTCTGAAGGATCATGGGGCACTGAAGACTGGAGTGATGATATAGAAAATTCAGCCGAAAAATTCTATATTTTTCAGCAGAAAATTATATATTTATATAGATAAATAGAGATACAGGGATAAATAGGTAAGTACATTTCTATAGGAGAAAATTACTGATGGTCACATGACAGTAAAAACGTAAAACTTAGAAGTAAAATTAAACTTTGTATATAAAATTAAATTAACTGATTATATTGTAATTGTTTATTTTTATTCCATTGTCTTAACTAGGCTAATTTACCTTCTTTTTTTTTTTAGATAGATTGATTTCTTCCAAATCGTAGGTATTTTACAAGTTGCCAATTCGTATCAATTTGTATGAATGACCTACACCTAACCCCGCCCCTAAACCTACCTATCATGTGGTTTCGTACAAAATCAAATGAGTGAGGTCGTCACTGATTTATCTATATTCTGAAGAAATGTTGATGTTGGCCTTTCCACCACAGTGTAGTTCTGTGTGGTTATTAGGGTGTTGCTATGTGGTTGCAAACCTACCACTAAACATAGGCATTAATAGTAATATTAGATGATCATATTGTAAGTTTAAGCTGATAGTTGACTGCAGACTTCTTTGGAATGTAATGAAAACTCTCTGGAGATGGATCAGTTTTCCTGTTGACACAGTTGGAGGCTTTTATCACGTGAAATAGACATGAGTATCTGGACAAACCGGCTTTGTCAGTTCTCAAGAGATGATGTGGTTATTGCTGTTAATATTAACGTGTTCCTTTCTCGATGAAATGATAAAAATGTGTAGTACATTATTTTTGTTAACAACCACAGCTGTAAATAAGCTACCAGGAAGTAGTCCTGTCAATAATGACATCATTATATAACCATTTGGCTGTCATATGTAGGTATGCTGTTGAATTTCTCAGTAACTTCTCTTGTTGGCATGTTGAGTTTTACATGCGGTTCACTGAAAGACCACAAACTGAATCAGAACCGGTTCCTAGACCTGCAGAGCGAACCAAGAGGATTCGTAATTGCAATCATTTACTATTATGTGATGTAAAATACATCATTAAATGTAATTTATTCCTGTGATGCAAAGCAGAATTTTTTATTCAATGTCACATGATCATTCTAAAATGAATTTCTTATCAATATTTATGTTGAAACTGATTGTGCTGCTATAAAAATATAAAATCATTTTAAGGGACACTGTTCATTAACATTCTTTGATGACTATAAAGTAAAAAAAAAAGGGTTTATTTAGTAATATTGTAAATATTTGTCACAAAAACTAAACTTAAATACTGAACAAATTCTAGTTCATTTACTTTTCACTCTAAATGTTTTGTATTACATTAAAAAAGCTCTTTTAAAGTTGTCCTATATTTTTTCTAGATCCCATTGTTTAACCCACAAAAGGGCAATTTTTCTCTGCCTGAGCATTTCTCTTGTTTTATTCATGAACAAAAATTCAAATTTTGCCCTTCATGATCAAAGCATGGACAGATAGTCCAGTGTACAGTACAGTAAAACTATTATTCAGAGCTCTCTGTGACTCACGGCAAGCATAAGATTGTGCCACAGTTTGCTGTATGAGACGTCTCTGGATGATGACGGTATAGAGGTCATGATTTCTACACACAACAGGTTAACTGCAGATTAATCAGAAGGGGTTTTTTGTGTTATATGCGTTTTGTCCAGTTAAATTCCCTGTTTACATCAGACATCTGAGAAGCATTTTCTAGGCTGTAAAGCTGTGGAAAAGCTGTAAATTTGCGTGAATGTCCTCTGCAACTATAACAGCTTCAGCTGAGAGTTTAAAATACCCATTCAGTACTTTGAACAAAGAAAATGCTGTTTGACTGTTGGCTTGCACATGTTTCCCTTTTACTGAATGTCATGGAAAAGTTATGATTCACATAGCCGTCTGAGCCTCAGGGTGGCTGCTACCTTAGACAGGAAGAACCAAAAATATCTGCTGGACAACAGAGACCATGAAAAACAACAATGGTGTCATTTAGAAGAGAGTTGAGAAGCATAATACAACACAGTTCTGATGTTGCTGAAGAGTTGCACAGCTAGTCAGGATCTTGCAAAGACCAGCTCATCAAGTATATCTGCTTACTGAGCTGTTTTTGGCTCCGTGATCATCTCCATACATCACTCATGTAAATGAATCGAACAAGTGACATCCTCTATATTTACCATTCAAATAAGGCAGACATGCTTCACAAAAGCAGAACCACCATATCGAGAGATCACATGATGTTGTTTTGTCCTAAACTCTGTTGCGCAAATGAAAGAACTAGTATATGACTCAAGCGTCAGTTACTCATCAAGCAATTAAAAGTATTATTACTGATTATCAAAATTTTCCAAGGTACCTTTTATTGACTTTGGCCAAGCTATTGATAAACGATCTGCAGTAATAAATCTTTGAATCTGTCTTTGTGTCTTAATATCTTTATCCCTTACACAGTGTGTTGGGCGCCAAGTTGAGTACACTAGATTGTTTGTCTGTTGACACAATTGTTTGAAGCACAGCTTCCTCTGCTTGGTTATGTATGGCAAGCCATGTTAACATTTATGAACAAGTATCCGATTTATTTTATTTAAGCTAAGACAGGCTTCTGATATTTGTATATGTATTTATGATTGATCATTGTTTAATATAAAAATAATCATATTTGTCAATATTATTATAAATGTGTATTTTTCACTATTTAAAATAATTATTGTTTTCGTTTGTTTTATCTTATTGTTTGCTATAATAACATGCATAATAATAATAATAATAATAATTGTTTTTGTTATTACTAATGTTACTGTGTATTTGAGAAATAAACAACAATAATATTTATTTCATTATATTCTGGTGTTTCATTTGTTTTAGGGTTTATTGTTATCTGATATGCATAATAGTTATTATTTGTAATGTTTATATTTTGTAATAATTATACAAGTACATTAATACAATTATTAAATAATATTCTAGTTATTTGTATATTTTTAATGAATAACATTATTTAAAAATTTATTACATTATTTTGTGCTGTATTCATTTGTTTTATTTTTATTATAATAATATGCATAATAATTAGTCATTTTAATAATAATAATGTTAATGATGTCAGTGTTCGATAATTTTATCATTTTAATTTCTTTTTTTTGGGGGGGCTGTTAATTTTTTTAGCTTGTTTTTATTTCATATTAATATGTATAGCATAATAATTCATATATTTTTGATTAGTATAATTTTTTAATTTGTATTTTTATTCACAAATAGATATCCATAAATAATTATTTGTATTTCCTATCAAGTATATGTTAACACGGCCTGCCATGAGTTTCTTTCCACATGACGTCAGAGGAGGCGGAGCAGTGGATGAACAGGGCAGGTGAGCGCGCGCAGGTGGAGCGCAGCGTTGAGTTTCCCAGCAGCTCACAACAATACTCAGGAGAGGCCTCTGGGAATAACGCGCTCCAACTACCATGACACAAAACAAGGTCAGCTCTGGAGTACACCTGCTTTAATAACCGAATGCTTCTTTGAGCTTTTGTAAAACTCAGATTACTTGGACAAACGTCAGCCGTGGAAATGATCAGTTCGGAGGTTTTGCGCCCGATGCCGAACCCTGCGCGTAAAGCGCTCGGAAAGCTCGCCAACAGGTTGGAGGAGGTTAAGAACCCCTGGAGACAAGGATCGACGCTCGAGTTCAGCCACAACGAAACCGCTCGGCTCGCCACCGACGCGCTCCTGGAGCACGGTGAGAAGGAGTACAAAAGGGTCTTGCATGACGAAAGAGAAGTGAACTTTCTGTCCTCGCTGGAAATACGCTATATCACAGAGAACGTGGCCAAAAGCGGCGTTGAGGACAGCAGTACTAATGGAGTGGACTTAGAAGAAGGGGACACGGTGTCCGAGCTCACTTCAGGGACTTATTTCCCCATGATGTCCGACGAGGAGCCACCGCTGTTGGAGCTGGGCTGGCCGGAGTCTTCCAGCCGATTCGGACCCACAGAAGCGCAGATACACTTCCAGAGAGACAAGACGAAAAACGTCAAAGATCTCATTCGATCGCTAATTAGTAAAGCCAAGAAGGTAAGAACAGCGCTCACACTGTAGAGAAATGCGCAAAGCAGTTGGCTGATGCTATTTCTATGTGGTTTTCCATGAAACTTGCATTTCTGCGACGGCTTTGTATGTGACGTCACACGTAAACAAGATACATTTTTATATCTTTCAGACAGGTTCATTTGTACAGTTTAGGCGCTTTTTAAGTGCTTCTGTTCAACTACAACCTTTACGCACCTCAAAAATGTGCTTAAAAAAATATTCAGACTGATAGAAAGTAATTTTGCCACATATAAGCCTGTGTAAATGTTTATATGTATTGTTATTTTTTATTTTTTGAAGTACAAGTATCAAAACAATGAGCGCAGGCAGACTTTCCAAACGAAAGTCCTGTTAACATTCTTGTTACCGTTCAGATGCACACTTAAAATTAAATCAATTAAGTTAATCATGGAACTTCATTGCAAAATATAAAAGTATAAGATGTTTATTCTGAGAAATACAGTGAAATACAGACATCTTATAAGTGTGACTTAAATGTCCAAATGCTTTGCTGTTACTAAATTTGGATGAGATCACTATTTGGAGAATTTGAAATTGCATAAAAAATACATTAAACATTACAAGCGTCTAAATTGCTTTATAATCATCATGAACCGATCAGCTGAAAGCAATAAAGTAATAAGTGATGCATGTTTGTGGTTTATTTGAATGCAAATACATTTTTTTTTTTACTCCACAGGTTATCGCTATTGTCATGGATATTTTTACAGACGTCGACTTGTTCTGTGATCTAATGGAGGCCTCCAACAAGCGCCGGGTTCCAGTCTATATTCTACTGGATGAGAAAAATCTCAGCTATTTTTTGAACATGTGCTCAGAGCTGGACATCCAGAATTCACACCTGAGTGTAAGTCAGACACTGGCGCTTATATAAAAGTGGTGTGGCTTAAGACTTCTTATCCTTGCACATAATAAGTCTTAAGAAAGCGTTCAATAAGATGGGTGTTCTCAGATGTGTATATGAATACATCTGCCAGTCAACAGTAAAACATAAGTTTCTTTAAATAAGTCTGTTAGGTCATTTACATCGCAAGCAAATGTCAAGATGAATGAGCACACATTTCAAAAGCATTTTTGTCAGAACAAAGCAGCTTTTTTTATTCTGTTGCTAATATTAGTATTTGTGTTCCGCTCCAGAGCTCAGATTCTAATTGCATTCAAAATATACTCCGTGTTTTGCACCAGACCATTAATTAACGTTACTTTAATGTTGCTTTGTTTCAGAATATGCGGGTAAGAAGTGTGTGTGGAGACACGTATTGCACCAAAAGTGGGAAAAAATTCACCGGTCAGGTTCAAGAAAAATTCATGATCATTGACTGCGAGGAAGTCATAGCTGGATCATATAGGTATGTTAATCCTGTTGTTTATGCATTGTGTAATTCTGTTTTAAAAAATCTTACATAATCATCTTATTTTACCAAAATAGCATAATTAATGAAGTGATGTTTACTACTGTAAACCTTCAGAAGTTAATGAGATCCTTTAAATGACGGTGCTTTAAGAAATATTTTGCTGAAATGATGACGTTTTATTATATTGACTGCTTACAAAGTTAAATCAATAAAAAAAAAAAATTGTTTTTTATATACCATTCTAGTTTTTATAAGTAGTTTTAACATTTTTAAACTTTAATATTTTAGGTTTGGTTTTTTTTTTTGGTTGTGCTTTTAATTCAATTTATTTAGGATTTGATTAATTGTTTTATTTTTCTTCATTTATCGTTGAGTGCTCGAACCACAAACGTGCTTAAGTTGCTAAGTACAATTGTTTTTTGTTTTTTTTATGAAGTGTTTTTTTTTTTCCACTTCAGCTATATTTCAATAAACAGTTTTTTTAGATGTTTTCATTAACAATATAAACCCAGACATGCTGTACTTGTTTGTGTAGCATGTCACAGCAAGTTTTTCAAAGCCAACTACGCTAGAAGCAACGCACATTTTTGACAGGAGGAATTCAGTTGCTTTAAATTATTCCCGTTGAAACACCCATCAGTCCAGGCTTATCTCACGCCACTCATATCACTCTGTATTATGTAAATCATTTTAGCGCATGGCAGCGTTTTGGCAGGAAGATGACGGGACATGCACCTCATGTGCTCCAGCAGGCATCTGTAGACTTGAGCAGCTTAGCAATAAAAACATGATGATTCTGCATTTCTCAGACACGGCGTTGCCTGAGCCTTAGCCTCAGCACTGTCAGCTTTCAAGCCTCAGTGGCTAATTTGATGGATTTATTTAGTTAAACTGATGAATTATGCAGGCACTATGTTGATTTTCAACAGTTATGCTTGTTTAGAGCGAACAAATGTTCTCGGTCTTCCAGACTAATCTGCTCCTCGGTTATCATTATTAGGAATGATTATTCTGAATGAGTTGGTGAAGGAGTTGTCTGTTATTTCAGGGATAGATTCATGTGTGTTATCTCACACTAGTGTGGATATTGGGTGAGGCCACATTGTGTTAAAGGCTTTGCCCACATCAGAGACAACAGGGGCTTTTGACTAGACGTCCATACAGTTCAAAGGGAGACTGATTGCAAACGTATTACTCACAATTTAAGATGAGACTTTTTAGATCTTTCTTTTTACCAGAAAGAAAATTATTAACTGAGATTGATGCATGCTGGGATACAGATTTCTGTCTTTTGTGATCTTCCAACCCTGTAAAGCCTGACATATGAAATTCTAGGTTTATTAAATTCTTAGATAACTGAAAACTGTAATATTCTGGGGTAAATGTTTGCATGTGTGTTGTAATTTTAAAGCATCCTGTTCGAAACATCAGTCTCTTATGAGAAAGAAGAAAATATATTTCATACTTGAAGAGGAAAAAACAATATTTATATGACCCAAAAATACGATAAAAATCAACTTGTGTTGCAAATCAGTGATATCTTTATAACAGCATAGTAGACTACTAGCATAAAATCCATATAAATATGTCTCTCAATAATATGTCCTGGTAAGGTGGTATTTGATGCTCTGTACTTTCAAAACATTTAATGCAATGCAATACAGTGATGATTAATAAATTACTAATAAATGATACTCACGGCTTAGTGTGGTTTCGAAAAACTATGTATGGATAATCAAGGAAATCAAACTAAATGTGTTCATTTACTTAAAAAAAAAAAAAAAAGAGAGAGAAAATTGGTAGATTTCTTTTTTTATATTTTTATAATGGTACTAAAACACTTTTAACTTGCTAAAAAAGTATAAATGATCAATTAGGCAACAGAAGGCATGTAGTAGATTGTGTACAGTACAAGTTTTTCAGCAAGGTTTTGAACATGTTGTTCGTTTACAAGCCATAGAAATTCATAAATCAAATATGTCACTGTAGACTTTATACACTGAACAAAATGACTCATTGCATTTACTATTACTAAGTGGTTTCGATCCATTTATTTAAGCTGCATTTAAATATATTAAGCTGACTAACTAAATTTGTTTATTTATATGTACATAAATTGTTTTGTTTGCAACCACTTATTCAATTTAGTAGCATATTTCTCAGGTTGAGCTACAAACTGGGAAAGGCAGTGATGATCTAATGTAAAGCTGATCACATGCTCTTTTACTTCAGTATTATGCAAGATATTTGAGTAATGCCATAAACAGATGGTTAGCTTGAACTTGGTTAAACAATTGTTAGCATAAGTCACCTGAACCATCCATAAAGCACTGGCAGGACAGAATCTTTGAACCTCATTTATTTCTAAGCAATGGTTTATGCAAGAATGTTTTTCAGAGACTTGTTCTGCTTATGTTTCATGAATGAATCCATTTGTATTGAGATGACTTTTCATAATCTGTTTTATATGTCGATTTTCCTGTAAATTATGTCATTTTTCCGAGAAAAACCTTCAAAATGAAATAAAACAAAATGCATTTCTGTGCAACGATTTATGCAAGAAAAAGTTGTTCTGCTCATGCTTCATGAATTAATCCGTTTTTATTTGTGACATTTTATAGTCCGATTTACATATCAATTTTACTGTAAATGATGGATTTTAAGTTATGCTTCAAAAATGCATTTCTGTGCAACAATGCAATGATTTATGCAAGAATGGCTTATATTTCATTAGTGAGTCCTTTTTTAATTGCTGGGATATTTTTGGAACATTATCATCTTAAATGATTACGTTTTCCATTAAAAATCATAGAGTATGGTTTGGTAATGACATTTTCTTCCTCTTCTTCCCTCTAGTTTTACATGGCTTTCAGGCATGGTTCACAGCAACATGCTGATGCACTTCTCCGGACACGTTACGGACTGCTTCGACCGCGAGTTCCGCTGCATGTATGCCGATTCCCAAATAATAGACCGCTTCTACAATCCAGACGATGAAGGGCTGCCCAGTTACTCTTACCACATGCCCGTACCAAATTTTGGCTTGGACTTTCTTGCAGACTACGGCAGCAAGGAGCGAGTGTATTCGGAGCACTCCAGTAGCCAATCCAGTGGCAGCGTTTCCAGCATCAAAGCAGCTCCTCCAGGCATGAAACCTATTAAAGTCACTGGAGACAAGAAGAACCCTGAAAACTCTCAAAAGCCTCCTGACAGGAAGGGCGTCACCAGTCCAGTGCTTCAGAAGCCTAACATGAGAAGAGGTTCTCCGAATGGGAGTCAGGCAATCGAACGCACTTCTTTAGGTCAAAGCGCTGGTGTGGAATGGGCCAAAATGGGAGCGACGGATTACCTACGCTCAAACATTCCCAGTCAGACTTCCAAAATCCAGTCTTTAGGGCTCTACAGTTCTCCAAAACCTCCATCACCAACTCAACAGTCTTCAGCCGACAAGGTCACCACCTCCAAATATCGACTTCCCACCCCGTTCATTAGTAAGTTCACTGATTTGTTCAGCTCGAAGGAAAAGGACTCCCACTTGTTCCAGAAGGTTCCTACTCATTCTTCTCCATTTGGCGGGCCAGATCTTTCTCAGAACGAACCTGAGAGTAAGCAAGGTCCTCCTCCTCCAGGACCCATGCTAACGGAGAGGATGGGCCCGGAGAAAGGGATACATCGGCGGGACGAGAAACGCATGACGTTGGGTCACAGCAAATTGGACCTTGTCAACCAGTACAATAAGTTAAACAAATCTAAACAGGTATACAGTCGCTTTGAGCTAAAGAATAACATACCTCAGTAATGCCGGGCCGGACTGAGCATTCTTTCTGCTCGACTCTTGTACATAGCTGTTATTATGACTGTGCAAAGGATGACAGTGGGATTGTTGCTCTTTTTTTTCTACACATAAGACGGAAAAATCAACCTGGGTTTTGTGTATTTGTATTTGTAATAAAAATGATCTGCTTAGTACTAATGCTGCCTGCAAGTTCTTCTGGGAAGTTCATATTTACAACAGTGCTTAGACTAAGCCAGGACATAGTTCAATTAGGACATTTTAAGTAATTCTTATACACGTATGTAGAAAAAACATTACTGGGGTGCATCTTTAGACTAAACAAAAGCACTGATATTGATAAGTAGTTTTTTTTTTTTTTTTTTCAGTTGAAACAACCCAGACGTATATTTTAGTCCAGGGCTAGGCCTAAGCCTTGTCTGTGACACTGGGGGAATATGTTCAACTGATTTAGATTGAGATGCATTTTTTTTTTTTTTAAAACAAGAAGCAGTAGTATAAATAGTAAATTAATATCTTATTCACTTGTATTCATTTTATTAATTTATTTTATTCATAATATACCCACCTGTAAAAACATTTTTTTATATGTAGTATTGTATTAATGTTAAATATCAGTATTTTCTCTTTCCACAAAAAATTCGAAAAGTAGTGCTGTTTCGTAGGTCTGATGAGTTATAACATAAATCAACTTATTGGATTTTTATACTATTATATATTTATACTATTTACTCTGCTTTTTCTTCAGTTTTTCCAAACAAAATTTTCCAAAACCAAGACATAATTTATTTTAATTTTTTTGCATGACTCTAAATTCAGAAAGCCTGTAATTATAGGATTACGATTACGACATTGTTGTGGCTCATGTTGTAAATATGTTCATTCTTACTTGATTTGAAGTCAGCATTAGTACTTTGTACCAGTACATAATACTTTCAGTACTGTGTAAAACCATTCCTTCATGGGGCATTTTTGTACTTTTGAGGTGTTTTTTCTATCCACCACTTTAGCTGGCAAAGCAGATGGTGTTGATTTAAACGTAGCCACTCTGTCTGCCACTGAGTATTACCCTTGGATAGCATGATTGAGCAGGTTACGCGTTTAGTCTTCCAAACGTTCTCACGTGTTTTGTACTAAAATGTGATTCTCGTGTCACTGAAGACATGCATTTAGATACTCTAAAATGCACTTTGGGTAACATTGCAATTAGCTGCTTAACTATAAAGTACTGTATTAATTCAGTGAAGCCTAGACTTGCTGCATCTTCCGGTGGACTACGATGCAATAGAAGCTAATTGCAAAACATTATTTACATGATGATTGTAAGCTTTTTTTTTTTTTTCATTTTTTTGTTACTTACCAGTGCTAATGAAGCGAATTTGTGTGTAGAAGTGTTTGCGACCACCTACATTGAATGCTAATTAGCATTTGATAGATTTGTTGTCTCTTTATATGCATGTTTGACTTGACTGCAAATCTATAGACAATCTCTATTGCATTCTTAATCTAGAAGCTTTTTGGAGATACTGTGAATAGGTGAGCTTGAAAAGATGATGCACTCTTCAGAAGTTTCCTTGTAGGACTGATTCAGAATCAACTTCATTTACCAAATACCTTCATAAAGTGGCTGAGAAACCTGATATCTTGAGTAAAGGTACAGCAGGTCGGGTTTTACCTCTCATATCAACGTCAACATAAATATCTGTGAAAGGAGCAGGTTATTTTACAGCTCAATTATTTAAAATGTTTGAACATGATTACAGATCACTGGTAAAGTGCTAACATTTGTTACACAAGCCAATAACACCTGCTGAACCCCTCTTAAAAGGCCTTGAACATACTAGTGCTTTTCTAGTAACCCAGTTAGTGCCTATTATAGTTACTCATTCAAATCATTAATTTTTTCTGGTGACTTGCTTTTTGTTGTTTGCTTTTTTTATTATTATTATTATTTGTTGTTTGCTTTTGTATGTCCTTATGAAAACCATACATTATAAAATGTGCTTAGCATAAGTGTTTGGGGAGTTTTAGATGTGTAACATACTTTTACAATGGCAGATCTGTACATGTGATGTTTTACATGTGACTCGCTGAACTTTTCCAACAGTGTTACCAAAGAATACCATAAATCAATAAAGTTCATTTTTCTGTTTTACAAACCAGATTGTGTAAGCGTAGTAACATACAGCATGTCTTATAGAGGAAATATGTCAAATGTTTTGAAATTCATATGCTAAATTAGATTTTGGGAAGTTACTGACTAAAAATAGTAACATTACTAACTTTTCAGTCTTGGCGAGTTTGGGCCATAACATGGAGGGCTGATTCATTTCTGTAAATGGTTTGGACATTTTCCTGCAATGAATTATAATCCCAATGCCTTTAGTCAGTTTTGTTTACAAACTTCATTTTACTGGTGCTTTTGTGCAAATAGTGTTTAGTATAAATAATAGCATTTAGTGTAGATTTATGTTTAAGCATGATGCTATCATTCCACCTGACACTCTTATTATTTTCAGGGCAGAAAACTGATCAGAAATCTTGTGTTTTTCTAAAAGAAACACTTCCTTTTAAATATAGATTTAATGTAGCTTACTGTTTATGTTAGTGCTTTTAGTAAGGGTTTCTTTGCTGCTATTTTATTTAACTTTAAATACCATTTTTAATGACTTAAAAAATATTAGTACATTTCACAAATAATTGAAAATAAATAAAATTGAATTTATTGAATTTAAATAATCAAGCTGTTTTAAAACTTTTTTTTTTTACAGTGTATTCTAATAATTATTTTATTTACAACTGTAACACTCAGAGAATAGAGGATAGAGAATATTCTCACTATCAATAAGTTGCTTCTACTTATGCATACTACCAGCTTATTGGCTGTTTATCAGTGATTATTAAGCACTTATTAATGTTTTATTCTGCATTACCATAACAGATCCTACCTCATACCTAAATAAATGAATAATAAACAGCAAATTAAGAGTCTTTTGAGGAAAAACTCATATATATATACTCAACTATAGTTAGTTTATAGTGAGAATCAGTCCCCAAATGAAAATATGACCAGAAGATCATTTTTTGTGTAGTTTTACAGGCAGCAGTTTTGAATGGCTGTCAATGCCACGTTCTGTATGTGCCAGACCTTGCCTGACCAGAACGTCCACATTCTTGGTTAACATACTGAATACAGTAGTAGTGTGATCCTCTATAGAAACACTTCACCTTCTCATCGTGAGCGGCGTGAATGTAATCTTCAGCTGCCATCAGGCCATATGAATGCAGCTGACCTCTCATCTTCCTCCGTCACTGTAAACCATTAGGCCGAATTACAAGTAATTTCATGCCGGAATGAGGTATTTAGATAATTATAGGTTATCATTTGTACTGAAACTAAAAGATGTCAAGTTCATTGGGAAGTAATGTGTTTCTTGAGAAGTGTGTGTTGGGATTTGTGGTTTACGAGGACACAAATGTGTATAATGACGTGGGTACTACAACGTAAACATAGTTTATGAGGACCCTTCCTGTGTCCCCGTAAAACAAAAGGCTTAAGACACTTTATAAAGGCTTATGAAATTTAAAAAGTGCACACAGTTTTCTGTAAGGGGTAGGTTTAGGTGTAGGGTCAGTGTAGGACACATACAGTCGAAACACCATTACACCTATGGAGAGACCCCGTAAACCACAAATGCAAGTATGTGTGAGTGTGCTTCTTTTATTGTAACTATGAAGGGTTTGTGGGCTTGTTGGCTCCAAATCCAGAACGTATTTGGACACAAAATATAACTGCATTAGGTTTAAGTGTCTGAATACATTTTGTAGTAAGCAGTGTCTAAATGTGGCTTTGTTTCGTTCAGAAGTTTGCAGGATAGACTGGATTTGCATGCTTCAAACTGCTGACCTGCTTTGTTGTCTGTTAGTGTGTCGGAGAGAGTAACTTTACCCTCATGGTCTTGTTTCAGCTTCGTCCCACATCATTAACCATTCTCAAAGTCAAAGAGACGGAGATGAGAGTGCTCATGTAGAATTACAGCAAAACTCTAACTGCTAACTTACCTAAAAGAGGACTTCTACGCTGCAGGATTGAAAATTGATCGCTAAATGATCTTTATTGTGTTATTCTCTGTTGAGTTGGTTTGCATTTTCGAATATTTCCTTCTGAAAACGTTTCTATTATGAAAAGCTTTGCACAGCTTACTATGTGAGGGAATTGTGGTTTCCCAGGAACCTGACCCCATTTACTTTCAAATTTGTGTTCCTGCTTTCATTGTGAGAAAACCATTGTTGCGCGTTATTCCACGTAAAAAAAAAAAATCTTTAGAATCTTTAATTAAATTAATTTCCTCTGAAATCATTTTACTTTTTGGCCTGACCACTCATGGGTTACCATGTGATGATCCAATAAATAAAATGTATAATGTTTTAAAATGTATTTAACAGATGGGTTTATTTGTGTTTTCCTTCAGGTCTCACCCCAATATATTTTTTTTCCTGTTAAATATTCTATTTCTGAATAACAATAGGTTATGGAAGCAAAATGTTGCATGAAACAATTTATGTTGACTGGTTTTTATCCATTACAGTAATGAGGAGGATGAGTATTTTTTTCCTAGAAATTGGGCCGTGTTTACATAAGTCTCCACCTGTTGGGAAGCAAAATGGTCATCAGAACATGGAGAATGAAGATCAAGTTCACCCTTGAGAGCAACTCGACGCATCCCAGTGGTAGTGCTTCTTTATAATCTTTTGTTACTTGCTATTATTTCCATAACCTGTATTAGTGTTAAGCAGCATTAAAGCTGTAGCGTGTCACTTCCTGAGCCATTCACTCTTAAAAATACAGGTTCTTTACTGGCATGTATAGCTCCATGAAGAACTTTTAACATTCATGAAATCTTTCCACTCCACAAATGGTTCTTTATAATGGAAAAGGTTCTTCAGATTATTAAATGTTCTTTGCACTAATTCTTTTTAGAGCTGCTCATCTAAAGATTCATCAGGGAACTCAAAGTGGTTGTTCTATGGAACTTCATTTTTAAAAGGAATAGTTCCCCCATAAATGAAAATGATGTAATCATTTACTTACCCTCAAGTTCCAAACTTGTAAAGTTTTTTTCTTCTTACTATGGAAGTCAATGGTGACCCAATACAACCTGGTTTTGAAGATATTTTTTAAAATGATGATAGAATTTTAATTTTTGGATGCACTACTCCTTTAAGAATGACCCTTCGCAGGGAGTTTGATTGACTGGTGATCTGACCAATCATAACACAGAATCTGCTGCTTTTGTCCGTCAAACAAACCGGACAAGAGAGCAGGTTAACAATAGTGGACTTGAACTTGTTTATTTTATGCTATAACTAGTAAAGTCCCTTTCCCACGCGCAAATTATGACATTTTAATAGAAAATAGAACATTTAAACTAAAAAAATGACTTTGTTTTATTATTATTTAATTCATAATTCTGCAGACACCTGTTGAACACCATTTGTTTCCGTGTAGAAACGCACATTTGCAATTCTTTTTCATTGCAGTGAGCCTTGTGCGTAGGTAGTTGTGTGTGTGTTGTGAAAAGCTGTAAAAATGCAAAAATGAAGTCTTAAAATCCACATGAACCGAACAAGATCGACTGGAACAAAACATCAAGTGAACGTGTCTCACCTGATTCACAAATACACAGATTCCTTTTTGCGTGCGCAATTTCTGATATATTAATGTTGAACAGACCAGTTTTATTCACAAATATGCCTTTATTTGTACAAATTGCTGAACAGGCATTTATTCCTGAATGTCCACATACTTTGTGTATTTGTGTGTTTGTAATAAAAAGCCTGCATTCAATTTATGTAGGATAATTGTGTGTGCATCTATTAATAATTTTGAGTCTAAAATCATTCCATAAATTTGTGCTAATTTGTACAAATTTGTATGACCTCACTGGTAAGATTTTGTAGAATTTGTCTAAACCCCAGTGATAGGCAGCTTTAGGGGCGGGGTTAGGTGTAGGTCATTCATACAAATTCATATGAATTGGCAACTCGTAAAATATGTACGATTTAGCAAAAATCACCATCAACCATCATTACCAAGCTTGGATACATTTTTAAAAAACCTCTGGCTGTGTTTGTCTGAAAGAAGAAAGTCATATACACCTAGGATGGCTTGGGGATTATTCAATTATGGGGTAGTTTTCATTTTGGGTGAACTATTCCATTATGGAACCTGTATGAATACAGCAAAAGATGAAACTTTTTATGAAGTGTAGATGAACTGGTTTCAGTCTTCATAATGGTTTATGTTTTTGTGTTGTATAAATCCATCTCTGCATCATACCAAGCCACGTTGATAGTGTTTTGTTATTTGCTTTCTTTGCCAGATCTCCTCCCTTTCTTACTCGGAACTCAAAACATTGTTTTTCAATGGGTCACAACAAATAGTTTAACTCTCTTTTAGGGTGGTATGATTTCCTTACTACCTTTAACCACACAAAGGTTTCAAATGCAGAGATGTTTGACATGTTAGAAAAGAGATTGACACTGGTATTTTCAGTAACTTAATATTACTGCCAGTAGTTAAAACGTAAAAGAAAGAATTGCTTTCATTTTTACTTCATATTTATAATATTATGAATTGTTTAATACTACATTTAGATTTTTTTTTCTTTTTTTTGCATTTCCTTTTGTTTTGTATTTTATTTCAATCAAAAGCTTGGATATATTTGACTCTAACAGTGGATTAAGTTCAATTCAATTTCAATCAAAATGCATGTTTTTTTATGGCGTTTAAACTCATTTGATCACAAGGTGTAACAGACCGCTCCTCTGTGGCCCCCTCCGGCCGCCAGCAAAGGGAACCTTCCCCGGAGTTTTAATGTTCCTAC
>JAUYWG010000039.1:18939122-18965702 GCA_034779775.1 Enteromius afrohamiltoni | reverse complement strand
TTAATGTTAAAAAATTACAATATTTTTTTAAATATATCTATATAGGTTTATATATATATATATATATATATATATATATATCTAAAATAGAATTTATTTTATTTCTGGTAGATTGTTGCTAGAGTATTCTAAGTTATTGCTAGGTGGTTTCTTACTGGCTCGAGTCCAGCCAGCTTTAGATTTATTTTATATTTTGTTCTATAAATATCTTCCAATCTAAAAATCCTAAAACATATTGTTGTAATTTTAAATTACATTTTTAAATAATAAGAAAAATAATAAGAAAAAATACATTAAAAATTCACAGCTGCTGTAGTATTGAGAACACTATTTTTAATTCTAATGAACTCTGGCTCTTTCAGATATAGAAGCAATGCGGTGCGTGTAACGGCTTAAGGATTGATTTCCATTTGAAGCATTGACTCACTGTTTGTGATGGTCCTGCATCATGCTGAGAAGGAAAGGACCAGAAACTCCAGCATTAAAATATTCATGCTGAAAATGGACTCTAAGCCATGAGCTCGATTAAAGGCCCCTCTTCATGTGTGCAGCGCTTTAAAATGAGGGCTTTGCGTACCACTTCTCCACTCTGCCCGTCCGCAGGGAGAGATGAAAGCCGAGAGAGGAGGCTGAGATGAGGGAATGAGAGGATGAGGATGGGGATGCTCTATATAAGTTCAGTTTTATTTTTATGCTGTTAAATATGTTGAGATCAAGGAGCATGCGAAATGAGCTTTGAGAACAAATGGAGTTTATATGAGGTGGCTGACCTAGACAGTATCTGTTTATTGATACAGTTTGTGCTTTCTCCCTCTGTTCGCACATATTTAAAAGTGAAGTGTGTCATTTCTGCACACTGGCTTTAAAAAACAGGAATTGCATAATGGATTAATACCCCTAAAAATAGCATTTCTTTATGAACCTAAAACTTGAAAGTGCTCATTTTTTTTTCATTTTTGTTCAGTCAAAAATCCAGAAAGCTGCATTTTTTCTACCATTGCATATTCTCCATTTCTTTTCTTTTTTTTTTTACATTCTTGATATATTTCTAGATACACTACATTAATTGGCATCATTATTTAATACCCTTTAGTCTGCTTTATTTTATTGCTATTGAGAAAATATTAGTTTTATTCATATTTTGATTTTTTTTTATGTTTTGCATTTTGTTTTTGCCATTTTTTATGTGTATAATTTTTATGAATTTCTATAATTTTTTTAGCTATTTCAGTACATCTAAGTGCATTTATTTAACCTGCTTTTTGTTCTTAATGCAACATCTCTTTCTTTGTAGACATGGTTGAAGAACTATGGCTACCTGCTCCCTCATGACATCCGGACATCGGATCTGCGATCGGAGAAAGCCATGCAGTCGGCGGTCGCTGCCATGCAGCGGTTTTATGGTATTCCAGTGACAGGAGTGCTTGATCAAACCACCATCGAGTTAGTAACAACCCTCTTTACTGCATGAAAAATCATGAACGGGCAATATAGCTGCTAAAGTGCACATGCTACATCAATTGATTCAATTGATCATCTTATTAATCAAAAACTATTGATAGTTTTTAGAGACGCCCTATCTTTAAGATCAAATGACTAGCCATGTATTACACGTAGGTCGAGTTAATATGCACTAAAATTAAAGGATAACTTAACTTAAGCATACTACACTGACGTTAAATGGCAGTAAAGTTACTGTAGCTCCAGAGCTGAAGCAGAGAGACTAATGGTGGTTTAGGAAGACAAAAACTTATATAATTACTTCTTATGTTATAATTACTGTAGTATCCATGTAGTCTGGACATACTGCAGCACTGTTTATTTACTAAATGCGTGTTTTTGGACACTTTGGTGTTCCATATGATTTTAGCACTGCATTTAAACTATTTACTGTACAGTAGTATGGAGATTGTAGTTTTCTCTGGCAGTTGTGTAGTGTCTCTTGTTGTATTCATTATCTAAATGTTTTAAGGTGGATGAGAAAACCTCGGTGTGGAGTTCCAGATCACCCTCACATCAGCCGACGGAGGAGAAATAAACGCTACGCTCTCACTGGTCAGAAATGGAGGGAGAAAAAGATCACATACAGGTAAAGCAAGTATTCAGAGATCCAATCCAAAGCTTACGTGAAGGAGAGATAGACTGATTCATTGAATATTGCACCTGAGGAAAATTACAGAAACTGTGTTTACTCTTTATAGATGAATGACCATTGTACACGATTACAGGGAAGCGCTCCAAAAACTCCATATGCCTGTAACTAACTGCAGCTCAAGTTATGCGATTCTCTTTAATGGCATCTTGCAGAAGCCAGCCTGTGGAGTATATTTGTACCCTCATATTTAATTATTTGAATGCGTATCACACTGACACGTGTGAGTATGTTTTGGAACACGTGCCGCTTATGCAATGTTTCAGACAGACGTAGCTGAAATGCTTCCCTCCAACCTTAAAAATGCTAAAAGAGGCTTTTGTTTTCTTCCTGATGGGAGAGAGAGAGAGAGAGAAACAAAGAAAGTAAGGAATGTCTTATATGTTTCTTATATGTCTGTCTCTGAAACCTAAAACTACCTTATATAATACAATTATATAGAATAAAATGCTACATGCATATCTAAATACAAAAATAAAATATAAACATATATATAAATAAAATCTTAAATAACTACATATATACTAACATTTAAATGCACACAAATATTTTAATAAAGGGGATTTGGGGGCAATTTGTACTTGTGGTGCATTCCTATTGGTGTAAACATGAAATCAGATCATTTGCAAGATTTGTCAGCTTTCGTTCATTTTAAAGCACTGTTAATTTAAATTAGTCATTTACTGCCATGCAGAACTTGGTTTGCAGTCACTGGTTAATCAGATGTGATGTTCTCACTTGTGTGTGCCTGCAGTTGTGTGCCAGAGACAACCATCTGCTTCTGCCTTAGGTGTCTGGCCCGGTTTAACTTTTGCCCTATATTCAAGGAAATTTTTTATGCAGATTAATTCTTATGTAACAGCGCAGTGTTGTAAACTCAAACGGCATTCGCTTCAGTTTATTGCAGAGCAGATTCATATTGAAAGAACATTTTCAAACACACAGTGACAAAGTAGGTTGCTGCAGCACCATCATAGGAAACTTGAAATGGAAAAATAAATATCCAGTGCGATTAGTATTATTTATATACTATTATAGCATTATACTTTTTTTAATTTATTTTTTTATTTTCATTTTTATATTTTCAAATGCAAGTTTTTGTCATTAGTATTTAAATTTTTATTTAGCTTTATATTCATTAAAAAAAAATAATTTTTTGTTCTTCATTTAAATTATCTTTTTTGCACTTAAGTTCACATTTTATGCATGTAGCAGATGCCGAAATTTGAAAAAATACATTTTGGATCAGGATTTGCCATGTTTGAGCCACAGGAAAACATTAAAAGCAACAATTTAATGCATTATTGTGTGTAATATTTTTTTATGCAATGAATATGAAGTCACACAATATTAAGTATTTATGATGTTTTCGAATGTTCTGCCTTGTCTTCTTGTTTCCAGCATACATAATTTTACCCCCAAGGTGGGTGAGAAAGACACCCAGAGGGCCATTCGCCAGGCCTTTGACGTCTGGCAGACAGTGACCCCGCTGACCTTTCAGGAAGTGGCCTACTCCGAGATCAAGAACGAGGGTAAAGAGGCGGACATCATGATCTTCTTTGCCTCTGGTTTCCATGGTGACAGTTCTCCTTTTGATGGAGAGGGAGGATTTTTGGCTCACGCATATTTCCCCGGTCCTGGAATTGGCGGAGACACACACTTCGACTCTGATGAGCCCTGGACGTTAGGAAACACCAATCACGACGGTAAGTGTGCTGCTGTGATTTTTTTATTTTTTTTTTTTACAGCATTTAGTTTCGGATTGTGTTTGATCATTGCTATTAGCATTACTTACAAACATTAGGATGTGTTTTGATCAAACCAACATGATAAAGATTGATCGACCTGAGATTTCTGGACTCATAATCTCCGACATAGTGATGTGAAGTCAGGTAATATACAGAGAATGTTTTTTTGTTATTTAAATGTTGGCTCTATTTAATGATCAATTTACATTAATGTGAATTTATGAATTTTAATTTAATCAAGAATATTCCCAGACATAATAATATAAGTAATATCGATATTTTTACGACTAAATTAATTCATTTAAATGTAGTAATTACATATTTGTATCTATTTTATTTTATTATTTTTTTTGTGCATCTGTTTAATGCTGTATTTTCATGTATGTAAATTTAATTAATAATTAAACTTTAATCAAGCATGGTAATAATATAATATAAAACAATTAACCTAACATGTCTGGTCTCATAATCTCTGATATAGTAATATTTTTTCATTGATTTTTTTTAAAATGATTTTTATTTAATGGATATTTTTTTATCTTGTCATTTTTTGGCCATCTGTTTTCAATTTCCAGGTATGGGAATTATTGTACTTTAGTCAAGCATGCTAATGAAATTTTATTTTATTTTATTCTGTGGGTCTATTTTGAATGAATAAATTTTTTATTGATTTTAGTAGGGAAAGTTTAGATGAAATGGGATAGGATGGCTGTTTTTTCTGAAATGTTCTGCAGCTATAGGTAGAAGGATCAGTCAGATGTGTAGAGGCGAATCTTCTGGGAGCTTCTCCAGTGGTAAACTGGAGCAGGGAGCTGAGGAGCATCAGTAGATGCCACAGGGGAAACATAAAGAAACACAGAGCATTGCGTTCTTTCTTTACTTGCATCAGCTGTGCCTGCGTGCTGCATATTTGCTGTGTTATCTTTGCCTGTGTGCTGCAGTGTCAGCAGTTCAAGTACACGCTTTATAGACCACAGAATCTGTACCTTGTTCACGTACACGCACACACACACACACACACATACACACACACTTTACAGATCTATTTCTCTATACACCATATCAGCTCTAGTGGATACAGATCAAAAGTAAGCTGTTTATAACCAACAGTAGATGTATTTATCTTCAGCGGCTGATGTAAATTTTATATTTGATTCATTCGCAGTGACACTTACTCTTCAACAGAACACAAAATCTATTCTTTTCAAAGAGAAGGGGAATGAAGTACACAGTTAAATTGGACAGGAAGAGAGTGTGAGGCAAGATATTGTCAAAAAAGGGGAGGCAGTCTGTAAACAAAATGTACGAGACACTTCGTGAGCCATCTGATACTTGTAGCACCCAGAGACGCCAACCAACAGATCAGGCTATTTCTGTGATTTGAGTGATATGGTGTCACATCCCTTCTGTGTTTCTGAAGATCTGTACATGTCATTCTCGACCGAATCATGTTCTGGTATCAGCGTACACTTACCGTACAGCCAGTGCACAAAGATGTTCCTTTAGGATTCCGGGTACACAGTTACCGGTCTAAATAAGTGAAGAACTAAATAGGACTCAAAATTGTGAGCTGAATTTTTACCTCAGAAATGGCATATCTCACAATTTTGACTAAATAAATGAGCTGTTATGAGATATAATGTCAGAATTGCAGGATGTAAATGATGAGATTTATAACCTTATATTTTAGGGCTGCCAATCCAAAAATAAAAATTTGCGTTTATTTAAATATATAATATACATAAAAATACACATTAGACATATATATGTATATATATATGTGTGTGTGTGTATATATATATATATATGTACACACACAGATACATTAGTGCTGTCAAATGATTAATTGCATCCAAAATAAAAGATTTTGTTTACATAAAATATGCGCGTGCACTGTGTATATTTATTATGTATATATAAGTACATACACATATAGTATATATTTAAAAAAATATTTACATGTATATACATTAGTATAATTATAATCTTTTATTTTATATATAAATATTTAAAATTTAATATATAAACATAAACAATTTCTTAAATATATACATTCAGGTGTTGTATTTATATATACATAATAAATATACACAGTGTACACACATTATGTAAACAAAAACTCAAATTCTGAATGCGATTAATGTCGATATTTTATATATGATGTGTATGTACATAAAGCACTATAAATTAGTGCTGTCAAATGATTAATCACATTCAAAATAAGTTGTTTAAAATTGTTTATGTACTGTGTATATTTATTAAGTTTAGATAAAGCTTTGCATACACATGCATGTATTTATGTAAGAAAAATATGTAACGTTTATAAATTAAATATATAATTAATAAGTACACACACATTAAACAGACTTTCATTTTGGATGTGATTAGTCATGATTATTCTATTTGATAGCACTGTTATATTTATTGCAATTGTGAGTTAAAATATCAGAATTGCAGGATACAAACTCGACATTGCGAGAAATATTAACAGTTATAAAATCACAATTCACAGATTTTCCTAGCAATTGAGAGTACTGGGAAAAACTGTTGGGAAATTCCTCTCTAAAATAATAACCTTGCACCTATTTTTAAAAGACCGCAGAATTGGTTTCCACACCTTTTTACAGGATTAACTTTTACGTTGATTCTTAACTTAATATTAATATTCATGTGCTTATGCAATTTCCCCGGTGTATTATACAATGAAAGCAAATGAGTACGGATTCTGTCAAGAAACCAAATGCACCCTAAAAGTAGCACATTACTTATATATCCCAAGTGTGCTAAACTATAAGTGAACTATTCCTATAATGAAAGAAATAACATATTTATTGACTGCTGATTCAGCGTTTGATGAAGTTTTATGAGAGCTCTTATTATTTTGGACTATTTTTATCAAATTGCACATGAAATATGCAGAGCCTTAAGCTTTGCGTCGTTAATTCTCCTGCTTCCATATTCTTAGCCATGCAGTACATGCCGTACTTTTATATTTTTCCTCCACCATAGAGTTCTGATTAGTACTGATTCACAGATGGTTTGACCTTTAACCTTCACCTTTCAAGGCAATGACCTTTTCCTGGTGGCTGTGCATGAGTTGGGACACGCATTGGGTCTGGAACATTCCAACGACCCCAGCGCCATCATGGCCCCCTTCTACCAATACATGGACACACACAACTTCAAACTGCCTCTAGACGACCTTCAGGGGATCCAGAAAATCTACGGTACAGTCATTATCTCTATCGCCTCTATTATAATTTTCAAGGAGCTAAGCAAGAATGATGATTGTATTGGCTGGTTGTATTTTTAGAAGAATAAACATTGTTTCTCTACAGGTGTTCCCACAGCCATGCTGGAGCCCACCCGACCTCTTCCTACTCTCCCGGCACGACGCACACACCCCACCTCCGAGAGGAAACATCGCCCGGGTCGCCCACCCTCTGGAGATCGGCCGTCCTCTCCCGGACATGGAAAACCCAACATCTGTGATGGCAACTTCAACACTGTGGCCTTCTTTCGACGGGAGATGTTTGTTTTTAAGGTGATTTGCATCAGCTCTCTTTCCAGTGTTTGATACAGACGCTTTATATAAGCAGATCATAATACAATTAGCATAATCCATCTGATAAGTGATACATTTGGTTGTGTGTGATATCAATAATAGTAATTCCTGATGAAATGAAATGAAAATTCTGTCATCGTTTACTCACCCTCACGTCTTTCCAAACCTGTATGACTTTCTTTTTTATCTATTGAACACAAAAGAAGATATTTTGAAGAATGTTGTTAACCAAACAGCTTCTGGTAGGCTTTGACTTCCAGTATAGTCAATGGCTACCAACATTCTTCAAAATATTGTCTTTTGTGAAAAGAAAAAACTCATTCAGAAAATTTTGTTTAAAGAAGAAAAAGGATGGTGAATTATAGAGATATTTTTTTGGTGTGTGTGTGTGTAAATGTATTGCTTTCATAAATAATTCAATATATATTCAATATAGAATATTTACTTGGACATCTTATTTCCTCCACTTAATATTTTTTTTATAATAATAATACTGTATTATTTATATTATAATGGCCTAAAATCTTTTAGAATTTGTATTTTATTTATTTAGGCAATCAGTGTGAAAATAATTATCTACTTACCAATATTAAACATGTGTTTTTTTAATATTATGAATACTTGAAAAATAATTAGTTGAGTCTTTCATAGAATATTTATTAAATAATTGAAAATGTATTCAGTATTGGATATTTAATTGTATTCCATGTCATTTTTTGGTAAATCTTGAAATTATTTTTATACTGTTTTATTTATATTATAATGGCCTAGAATCACTTGTAGTATTTTTATTTTATTATTGTTTTTTTGTATTGAAGATATTCTGAAGATCTAAATTACACGCAGTAATTGATCCAAATGATCTCTTGACAGGATCGCTGGTTTTGGCGTTTGCGCAACAACAAAGTTCAGGAAGGCTATCCCATGTTGATAGAGCAGTTCTGGAAGGGTTTACCTCCTCGCATTGACGCAGCTTACGAGAGATCAGATGGCAAATTTGTGTTCTTCAAAGGTAACGTTTATTATCCACACAACAGATGTTACGACATTAATCAAAAATATATTAAAAAAAACAAAAACATGAAAAACCTCCCAGTGTTTACTGCTTGAAATTGCATCCTCAGGCTAGTTTTAATAACTCTGATTGTTTTGTACCATCTTTTGTCACAACTATAAATTATGATACCAAATACGTCCTGAAGCCATAAAATTAAGTACCTAAATATGTCCTGAATAATAAAGAGAAGCCATATCCATTAAACATCTGCTGCCTTTGGATCAGTTTCAACTCAAACCACCATATTTTGCTCAGGCTGACTAATTCTAGATCAGCACTTGTACATTTTATGTACCATTTTAATACAAGCCTAGGTACACTGAGTTAAAGGTTAGATAAATGCTGTTCGATTGCGGGATAATCTCAGGAAAGGTCTGCATTTATCCACAGTGTTTATCCTCCGTTGGGCCTGACAGCCTTAGTGAATCCATTCAGTACTTTATTATTCTGTCTGTTCCTCCCTCGCTCCCCTCCTCTCAAACGATCTCTCTATCTCTATCTCGCCATCCTCACCCCCTCTTTCTCATTAAATTAGCCCGGCGCAGTCGTACTGCGCAAGGAGAGGTTGGGTGAGATATTTATAGCCCGAGTCTCCTGTTCTGTGATGTTTCATGAGAAAACAAGCTCGCAGGATGCCCTATGGTTATCTCAGAGAATGCACATCGGTATTAATAGATAAAGGGGCGATGAACTCAAGTCATGCTGGGATTTCGGCGTCTTATTCACTAACTCCACACGATGCGGTTTACCCAAGTGCTCTCTGTGCTGAAATAAATAAGATTAGGCTCAATATAGGCTGCGTTTTATTGGCCAAATTCACAATTACAATTAATGTCGCATGCAATAGATAGAAATCTAAAGAAGTTTTAAATGCTTAAAAGACATATACATACACATATTTTAGTGCTGTCAAACAATTAATCACAATTAATTTCGATTACATTATATATGTGTGTTCATACTGTGCATATTTATTTATATAAATACACACACATAAAGTATATATTTTGAAAATAAGTTTATACATTTATATATTAATATTTTTATATTATATATAAATATATTTAATATATAAACATAACATATTTTTCTTAAATCTATGCATGCATGTGTTTGCATTTATATATACAGTCACAGAAAAGTGTATATAAACCGTATCTAACTGCTGTTTTTTGCCTGTTGTTTTGACTCTAGGGGACAAATACTGGGTGTTCAAGGAGGTTACAGCTGAGCCCGGGTATCCTCACAGCCTGGTAGAGCTGGGAAACTGTCTGCCTCGCGATGGCATCGACACAGCCTTACGCTGGGAACCTGTGGGAAAAACCTACTTCTTTAAGGGTGACCAGTACTGGCGTTACAACGAGGAAAAGCGCACGGCTGACCCAGGCTATCCCAAACCCATCAGCGTCTGGAAGGGCATTCCTGATGCACCGCAAGGAGCCTTCATCAGTCGAGAAGGATGTGAGTCATCGAGGTTCCAATAACAGATCAATATTTAATGTGGCCAAGTGATCGGTGGGCATTTTATCTGACTGTTTCCCTCTGGTTTGAGGAGTTCAAGTTGGTTGAGCTTTATTCTGGAGTAAATTGCTATTATAATCAGCAAAGCTTTATCAAATGGATAGTTGTCATTGGATGAGTTGCATTCTAAGCATATTTAAAATACCAATAAATACACACCTGAAGATGTAAATTTAATATTAACATGGTGTTGCCTGGGAACGGTAAGCATTATGGAAATTACTTAGAGGAAGAATGGTTTATTGGGGATATGAATGCATATAAATACTATTTATTGCATTACATTATTTGCTGCTGCTATTTTGACTATATTTGTTTGTCTGTCACAGCGTGCTTATTTATTTTATTGTGTAGGTAACAGAAGGAAATGTGCCGAGGTCTTGTAGAGTAATTGATTAGTGTTTGTTTGGTACAGTCTCTGTAATATTGTTGTTGACACAGCGACTGTTTTGGCTCTGACTCATCCTCGGTGGTGATCTGATAGCTGGTCTGGATTGGCACAGGGTCCAGAGGAAAAGACAGACACAACCTTTGGGTATTAAAATTCACTGTCACAATCGATGCATGATTACAAAAATGGCTAAATGGCAGCTGACTATAGCAAGTTACTGTATTATGTGATTTTATGCTTATAGCAGAGAGCTAATATAATGGATCATATGACCCTCGATGTTTTAATGCAGGGAACTTAATGTCTAAAGGATTGGAAATCATTGAAAGGGACTATGTGAAGAGGGAATGTGGTTTAATTATATTAAACGAGATACTATGACTAGGCAATATAGCTAACAAACAATATTAGATATAAATAGCTTTTAAAAACAGTGGATATGTCAGAGCTACTTTATTTGCTCGGCTTTTGTAGTCAAAAAAGACTGAAACATGATTTGAAAATGCTAGAAATAATTGAAATACAGGAGAATTTTATTTATTTCGAATTTAAAATATACAAAATGTAACATAAAATTTGAATTTAATACATAACATATTTTATAAAATATTTGTAAAACAATATATTCTATGTATGAACAATAAATTCTATATTTATAGTTAAAATAAAAACAAAATTATAAACATTTTAAAATGTAAATATATATGATTTAAAAAAACAAAATATTTAATAAAATATAGAAAATATTTAATAAAAACCTTTCATTTAATATTCCATTTGTTGGTTAATGTTGTATTGCCAACAAGATATTGAATATATTAAAATGTGAATTAAGTGGGGATTTGTATATAATCAGAATCAAAACTAAAGTTTAGCACTACACAACTGGATGCTGAACTGTCAGGTCGAAGGGTAAATCCTGAAGTTTCATACTCTAGAGTGAAGTATTGTTGCTGTGGCTGCATAGAATTGCAGATTTCTCCTCTTCCTATCTTGAGTATTATCCAGTGAAGGAATGGTCATCTTTTCTATGAGTCATGTCATAACCTCCGTCTCAACATGGAGCCTAGGGCCAGGACACAAGATGGAGAAGCCAAGAGGGTTTATATGGACTATTTGGTTTGCCCGTAGCTCATGATTTTTCTGTCACTCAGATTTTGCAAGAGGGATTTGGCAAGTCTTGCTCCGCAAGATCACGAGTAAGAGCAGAGAAAGTAAGAGAGGAAGGACGAGCACTTCATCAATCACACTCTCAGGGGTTGCTGTCTAAAGCTTATTCGCAGTATTTACGTTTAGTTCTGGGTCTGTCCTCGTATAGGTTCAGTTTGTGAGTGCCTGGAATGCATCTGTTTATGTAGCATTGGTAATCAGAGTGACAGCTCTCTGAGGGATTGTATAACACCGGAACAACTTTTTGAAATACTGTGTCATTGAGTGTTTACAAGGACAGCTATTTTTGTGATCATGAATATGAACTGAGCTTTCTGAAAAGGACATGCATCTGTGTCTGCATGTAAAGACAAATATTGGCTTATTGACCTTATGCGTAGGAGAAACAAGTGCGTAGCTATCTTTAGAAATTTGTCTTTGAACTTGTGGTTTTGTAGCAGCTCTTTAGCATCACTGTTAAAGAATAATTAGCAGGTGAATAGGTTTACTTTTTGTAGTTAGCAAAAGTTTGATGACATAAATGTTAGGGAAGCGGTTCGTTCATAAATGTGCACGACCTAACCTTCACGCTGTGGGAATACAAACAGAAGGCAAAAGACATTTGAAGACAGAAATTTGGAGCAAAAACAGAATGGCGCAACTTTAGTTTTGTGAAACTATACTACATAAAACACCTGCACAAAACAAAATCGGCAGATGGACTTAATCATGAATTCATTTTGTACCAGCAGGTGGCACTTATGGAACAGCTGCGATATAGTCTATTGTTGGTTGCCACTGTATATAGAGGAAAGATGAAAAGAAAATACAATCGAAACTTTTCAAAGGCTTTATTGCAACTCATTGCATTGTTACATCCCTAGTTAGTGATTTATTTTCTTTTTAAAGGGTTAGTTCACCCAAAAATGAAAATTCTTACTCTTAATGTCGTTCCAAACCCGTAAGACCTCTGTTCATCTTCAGAACACAAATTAAGATATATGTGATGTGATCAGAGAGCCATCTGACCCTCCATAAACAGCAACACAACTGAAATGATTCCAGGTCCAGAAACAGTCTGAATGACATCAGTGGATCAACTTCAGTGCAACACGTATGCAAGGTTTAACGTTTTTGGCTAATCGGCCTTGTTTACGTCCGGCTCAAAGCATGCGCATGTTCGTAATCAGCGGTTGTTTACTCCTAGAGAAAAGCGTATGCACATGTTGTGATAATCTCAGAAGACGTAAGTCACGGGAGAAGTGTAAATTATGTTGTTTTTGTTTTCTTTGTGCAAAAAGAAAGTGTTCTCGTAGTGTCGTAAAACTGAAATTGAGCCACTTGGACTGTTTTACCGATGTTTTCACTACGTTTCTGGATCTGGGATCATTTTCTCAACCAATGGTGTGAGTTTTGGGGCGGGACTATCTGTTTGTTGACCTATAGTAGAATTTTGGTCATTGAAATGTCTTGATAAATTGTTTATCTCTTTTTTGTTCTAGTTTATACCTACTTTTACAAGGGAAAGGATTACTGGAGGTTCGATAACCAGAAGTTAACGGTGGAGCCAGGCTACCCAAAATCAATCCTCAAAGACTGGATGGGATGCGATCAGTCAGAAGTAGAAAAGAACAAGGACCGTCACCTCCCTCACGATGACGTCGACATCATGGTCGCCATTAATGACGTACCCAGCACTGTAAATGCAATAGCTGTGGTCATCCCGTGCATCCTCTCACTGTGCATTCTGGTCCTTGTATATACAATCTTCCAGTTCAAGAACAAAAACGTCCAACAGCACGTGACCTACTACAAACACCCCGTGCAGGAGTGGGTATGACGGACTGGGGGGCGCGATGGACCCCAAACGCTTGAGAACATAACTGAGGGCTACTATGCTGAGGATTGACCAGTGCCTGTTTTCAGAACAACCTTGTTCCAGAGCGGGAACAAAAGATGAGGAAAGGGAATATCCCCTTCCTTCCCACTTAAGACAGAACTTTACAACAAATATTGCAATTTTTTTAGCATAAGCCCAACGGACAAAACTTCTGAGGATTGAAGGTTTGAAGTTGTGCCCTGGCCTTATGCTAACCAGGTCAAGGAACCGTCACTCCAATTTGACAGAGACCATCATGTCCTCTTCTCCCAGAGAGTTGGAGGCGCCGCAGATTTGCGAAACGCCAGCAAATCCTTGTCTCGTTGTCAACATAAACTTGTACATGAATTTCAAGTATTATCAAAGAAACGAAACAAGCAAAACAACAAACAATGACTTGAAAACCACGTAGGTAGAAAGGCCATAGAGAAGAATACCAAGGGATTCTTGCAGTCTTTTACAGTGTAAAAGGTCCACCGCTGGCACTCCTTGAAGACTTCAACATGTTTTTTTATTGGTGGTTAGGAGGCAGTTTCAAACTAATTAGCTTCATAACATCAATCTGAATGTTTGTTTGGGTTTTTTTCCTTTCCTCACCTGCCTACCCATCTCCACAGAGTAAGAAGAATGATTTATAATAACTAGGGCAGTCTTAACACCTCCTCCCACTCGCTACTGTACTCTATTCCTTTTCTTCTTTTGTTGTTTTTATCAGTCGGCAACAAAAGAGGATCTCTTTTTGATGGCATTAGGTCTTTATATAAGAGTAATTTTGTGTCACAATAGGCCTAATTTCTTGCAATCTCTATATTATATTTTGCTTTTATTAGGTCATGTTTCCAACCATCTTGCACGGTCTCCTGCTGTGACCTTACCTTTTCACCAAGTGTAATATTTGAAACACTGGTGCCAGGCAGGAACACGAACAATGAACACATCTGAATACGAAATAGCTTTGTTACCATTGCCTACCAGAGAGGATCTCTCAACGGTTCATCCATTCTCTTCGAAAGAACGTAATATGCTGTATGTCAACGTCGAAGTGACTTCAATTTCATGTGTTTGGTGTGGATTGTCTAACACTTAGCTCAAAAATGTCTGTCGGGTGCTTTTATTGGTTCGACTGTGCTATTTAACGGTGAAGTGTGTCTGACTGTACCATATTAACACATCTCTTTGTGCTCATCTGCTGTGGGAATGGATCTGATACATTGCACATTGGAAGGAGCTGAGATGTAATAGATGTTTTCAGAATTTCGAATGGATTTTTTGGATTAACCTGACAAGCTTCAGGCGTATATGTGTATATTAGAAAAGGTTTGTAGCATCTTAATCACAATATTAAGATGGTAGATTTGGTGAGACTCCCTATAAGGCTTCACTTAACACACAGTTTATCATTTCATATTGGGGTTTCACTGATACTTTTGCCTTAACACATTTACGTTGCATGTTATAAAATCCATTTTGATTTTCTCTGTGGAACGAGCATTTTTAGCTACAAAAAAAAGCAATTTTTTGTTTATTCCGCAGAGATTCGTGTACATATTGTATTCACAGTTCAAAGGAGCATGAATCTGCAACAGAAACTACCTGGCATATACTTTTATGTTTCTAATGTGTCTCCACCAATGGTTTGAGCATCTATTCAAGCTTCACCATATTTCATATATCACTGAGCTGGCTTCATTGGCATGGTGTTTGTGACATGACGTCACTTCTGTAGTTGCCATATGTACATCCGCCCAAAAGATCGATCACTTGAGGATAATCATTTTGTTAATACATTCAACCAACATGAATGTTTTCTAAATAGTCTGTTGAAGGTTTTGTGGGCATGAGTTTGTTTTTTTTTTAAACCCTTGTCTTCCAAAGTAAGATTTCACCCGCTTTGTGTGGTCTTCTTGTTGGGCCTTCTTCAAAGTGGATCCATCACGTAACCACTGATTCAAATGATAAAATAGAGCAAACTTTGGTGCAATCATGCAACTATCAACTTTAATGCACAGAGAAAAAACTAATTTTGAGAACTTAATGATTCAACCCAGGCATATGTGGATCCATTTTAACCTGTCTCACAAACTCTCAATTATTTTTTCACATGCTAGACTGGACAAGTCGTAATGACTTATATGGAAGGCTGGTTTTGCCTCAGAGTGAAAAACAGTAAGTTAATTGCGACTTAAAACTCACATGTGTGACTGTATTTCCAACTTTGCGTCTCGCATTTGTGGCTTCGCTTATAAGTAAATTTATATCTCACAATTGCACCTTTATTAGACTTTACTTCATAAAATGTTATGTTTGAATTAAATCTCACAATTACTTTACTTTTGACTAAGGCAGAAACAGGCTTCCATGGACTAGTGGCAACTAATTACATCCCAAAAAAGGTACCATGAAACAGTGATAGTATCAAATGTTCGTCATAGTGCTTGATATGTGCCATGATACGAAATGATCATCCATATTTGCATGGCACTTCATGCCCAGAAGACCACTGTATTACCATTGTACTTTTTGGTAAGAAGAATGCTTGGTGTGACAATGCTTTTTGACATTGCTTTGCATTGACTATAGAATGTTTTATTACACGGTGGAAAAATGTATAATTAGCCTGGTGTTTTGGTCGGATTAGCTCAATGCAGTAGTACTGTGGAGGGGTTACGTGTCTGTACCCCTTTAAGACATTGTGCCTTGTCTTTAAGTTCGCTATGGCACACTGAACACTGCTCATTTACATTGATTTCCACCTCATTGTTATTTCAACAGTGGCTACATGAACACATCCCTTGATATATTATTCAATGCATTTAATAAGTGAAAACAATGTTTATTTTTGTTGTCCTCCTTCTCATATATCATTTTTTTTGGATCTGTTATGCGAGCAGCATGGTCGTGGGTAGAGAAGTGGCATGAAACTAGAGCAGATTTTACATGTTTGTGCCAACTTGGGAAAGACTCAATGTTATTGTGTCTCAGACAAGCTTTTTTATTAGTCAGCTCTAGATTTTGCCTGGTTGCAACAACAAGCAATGTGGCCGTGAAGTGATCTAATGTCTCGGGTACAGGAAGTACTGGGTGGGAGTATTTTTAATGGAACACACTGTGCATCACCAATTGTCTTCCGCAACTTTGAATCTGTCCGCTGAGCTGTTGTTGGTACAAAGACAACAAACCAGCTGCTCTGATAAGCCATGGACTGAATTTGACAAAGTGGCACAATAGTGTGTTCCATACTTAAGAGGCTTTATGCGTTTATTATGTGTGTCTTGACATCTTATATAGCAAATGCTCAGAGTGTTAAAGTATATTCTTTATCTATATTAGGATGGCTTGTGACAGAAGAAAACTTGTTGAAATATTTTGGATAAACAAGGGGTATTTACACATGGTCACGTCATGCATCATGGTCACTCATGTTGGTATCCACATAAAGGCGTTTCTGCCAAATGCATACAAATATGACTATACACCTAATTCCGAATTATATGCAAACACAAAATTGTTTACTTCCATAAATTTTTATCAAATAAATTTGCTCGGTCTGGTTAATTAACATAATGGGAATTGCATATGCAATCCCAAACATTTGTATGCTGATGTAATTTCATCTGGGCCAAGCAACGTTTACAGATATGACCTTTACACTTGCATGTGATCTCTAGAATAGAGATAGGCTCATGCAAGTTTTCACACATTACTAAAAATGAACATTATTTTTCTTGAAACCTACACAAATCACTTATAGACTCCTCTGTATAAACATTTATTTTCCAGATATTGCCATTTCATGAGGAATTCTGAAGCGAAGCCAGTAATATGTGTATATATTAACACACTGAACATTCAGCGGTGTCTAAGGTGAAATGTTTAGCAGAACTAAAGTGTATTTATCAAAGGTGGATATCTTTAGAAATGTTTGTCGTAGGGTCAAGTGAAAGGTTTGTAACGATAGAGGCTTATCATATGAAAAGCTATTTATTTATCATTAATGGAGACATAAGGGTATTCTACACAGTTTAATTTGAAATCAAGGTGAAGCCATGCCTATAACCATATTAGTTGCACAAAAAAAAAAAAATTACATTACTGTACAGGGAGATACGTAAATAGGAATTCTCTGGTAATTTGCCTCTTTTTAATGGGTATGATCGTGGCTTTGGACAACAGTCACTTTTAACCCGAGCTGCTGTTGCCTTTTGTTTTTTATGGTCCTTTTATGAGACTAACAATAGGACAAACATATCAGAGGTAGTCAAGGAACCAACTGTATTTACGCTTTTTAATTACAGAGGGTTAATTTTAATGGAGATTTTATCTGAGATAGCTTTAAAGATTTTTGGTTTGTTTTTTATTATTATTTTTCTTGACTGACCATGGTGGAACTCTATTCCTGTACATAACTGGTTCTTTTTTTCCCTTTGTCAAGAATTTAAGAGTGAACGTCTCACTCTGCGGTTTAAATAAATTCAGATTCTGTCCTTGCAATTTTGATATTTTCTGATTTACAGGTCAAATGTTGCTGTCTCCTCAGCCTCGTCCAGGTTTTAACGGTCATGTAAATACAAAGAGTTACTGAAACTTTTCAGACCTTTTGTATTTTTCGTTCACTCTAACGGTAGCCTGATTTCACATTGTCATACCTAATGTTGATTATTAAGAATGAGAGTGATCTTAAACGGATTGATTTACTAATATTAGATATGATTTAAGTTTTATTTCTTAAATCCTGTTTTTAATTCTATAAACAACGAGTCGGTTTCAGTCTACAGTTTTACACTGTGTATCTAATATCACCATGTTCAAAGAAATGTCAATAAAATAAAACTACAGAAATGCCAAGCATGATGCTTTCTGGATGGATGTTTTACAGTGCATAATGATATATTTATACATAACATACTTTATTATTGCAGGTTGATATCAACTACGTATTACATGCTTTTGATATCATGCACAGCTGTTGATCAGAACAGATTGTGTTTGTGAATACAAACATGAGCCTTAGTTTTATTCTAATGTCTTAAAACACATTGCACAACTTATTAATGGAATAACTTGCATCAAAGCCATTTAAACAGCATTGCTATTTCAGCGCCTCCGTGTCTTCTGTTGTCCCCGCACTAAATTTGGCACTCATTACAGACAAACCGTCCAGTCTAATCAGTTCTTTCACAGCGCAACTTCTCTGGTTATTAGTACCAGTTAGTGCAGGCTATCATGAAGCTCATGTCGTCTACTTTTCTGGTGCCCATACGACATTGTGGCAGGTCAGTGTTTGGATCCAGACTGTCCTGGGGCTCAGGACTGGTGTCAGTTCGGACACTGGATGAAGATACTTCACCTTGCAATGGCAGATTGTCTGGATCCCTGTGCCGCTGATCAACTGCTGAACTGGTGCTCTGATCAGACCCCATTTCTTTAATAACAAAACAAGAGATTTAACTTTACTTTACTTATTTTTTTCATTCACACAGATTTGCACAGATATTAAACTGCAAATAAACTGTAGTCAAGATAAACTAGTACTGCTTTGGTTTACAGTACCAACTTGTAACTAATTAGTATATTCATTCTCCAGGGTATTTAATAATGTTACCAAATCTAAATGAAACAAACATGGTATAACCACGGTAGCCTACATGTCTCAAAAAACGATTTATATTTTTGAATTTAGAAAATGTTTGCGTTAATGTTCAGCAACCTTCACACACAAAATCGCTAGCAGAGGGTTTGGTTTGAGACCGTGAGATCATCTCTAACAGCGCAGCAATGTATTGAGGACACTACATACGCAGAAAGCACTCAGGGAGCGTTAGACACCGTGACTGGGACAAAAACCGATCAATAGTGCGTTAACCAGCCGAGGCACGGCAAGACGTTACCCCACGCCGACTCCAGCCCCCGAAATCCTGCGCTTTCACAGCACCGATTAGCTCGCGATGTTTCCAGGCAGAAAACGCGGGATGGACCTCGAGGGTCACGGGCTCTTGCTGCTGCAGTGACGTTTCGCAGGTAGCCAGCTAATCGAAGTGTCAACAAAAACAACGTCACGCCGAAACTCCATCGCGATTGGCTCAGAAATCAATAGTGCAAGGAGAGGTGTGTCCTGTTGCTACGCAGGTTTGAAGAGGATGACAAAAACATGTGAGAACATGGCTCGAGAGTCACAGCCGTTTAGACAACAACAGGTTATAGAAATGTAAATGTGTACATTTGAAAAAGACGACAGAATATATGTTTGTTTAATACATTTTTATTATGCTTTTAAAGTGACTTGCTGAAGGGGTTAAGTATTTTCTTTTCATCTTGTTATACAGTTTTATTGTTAAATTATTATTATAAACGTACACAGACTACACTATACCAAGTTTTTTTTTTTACACACAATTTTAAAAGCAAATAAAAGTCGTTTTATATGATTGTTGTCAATTTTGTTAGTTTAATTTTTTTATTTACTATTGTTTAATTTCTTATATTGTAGTATATATTTATATTATTTGTCATTTTAATAATCAATAAAAATAACATCTGGCAACCTTTAAAAGGTTTTTATGAGATATTGCAAAAAATGCTCTGTATATGCTCAATAGAGGACCGCAAATGGCGTTTCTAACTTAAATCAATTTTAAACACGTAAACGAATTCTGTATTGTTCAAACAATCTGGGAGCTTGATATTCAGGAATCAAAACAAAGGCAGCGGTGTTTCTCATGACTACATGGACTAACGTATCACGTGCCGTAACGCGTGGACGTCAGCACGTCGGGGAAGGGAAGTGAACACGTGGTGTTCGGCTGTCCACGCTTCTACATAGAGTGACAATCGGTAAATATAAGATTGCTTTTGTAGTTGTAGTTTTGTAGTTGTCATTTAGGATGTAATATGTATTATTAACCTCTGTTATTAGAGGAAACAGAATTGATAGCGTTTAATGAATAGAGAAGCCAAATAACTTCATGTAAGTTAGCCGACTGCTAGCTAACGTTACCTTGACTAGTACAGTTTAAATAAAAGTTATTTAGAACGATTTTAATTCTCTGGCTTTGTTAATAATTATTTTATTTAGTCATGGTGCAGTAGTGTCCCATATGTTTCATAATAATAGTTTCAGAAGCACATTTAAAAACCGTTTCTCTATCCAGACACAAAGATGAGATTTAATCCTAAAATGGCGTTATATGTAACGTTACTGTAAAGAAATATGATTATACATTCTAATAACTTTCTATAGAAATATTAATGTTTCTGTTTGGAACCTAATAGAGCAGAAACTCAACTAACCAGATCACGCTATATATATATGTGTGTGTGTGTGCTGTATTCTGTTACTAATGTTTATTTTATATCATGTTTTTATTATCTTATTATTATCATCAATGTTGTTTCTCATCAGTTTCAGACAGTTTTGATCATTTCAGTAGCAGAAGAATGGCAGTCCGTGCATCTTTTGAAAAGAATAATGAAATTGGCTGCTTTGCCAAGCTCACAAACACATATTGCTTGGTGGCGATTGGTGGTTCAGAAAACTTTTACAGGTGAGTCATGAATTAGATTGCTGGTAATATGTGTGTGTATGAGAGAAAGAGAGGGTGTGATCAATCTACTGTCATATAAAATGATTGCGATGAATGTCTGTTTTTGGCCACAGCGTCTTTGAAGGTGAACTGTCAGAAACGATGCCTGTCGTTCATGCCTCTATAGCAGGATGTCGAATCATTGGCAGAATGTGTGTGGGTAAGAAAATGTATCCAATCCAGTTTATCTGCAAATTTAGTTTTTACCGTGAGTTGGTCAAAGACCTCTAATGTGATGAAATGAACCTTTTAAAATAACAAGCTGGATCAATTAGGTCTTGTTACGCTGTTATGTCCTCATGCGTGATGTATAATAGATGTTATGTGTCCATCTTGGGATGCCCTTCTGCAGGAAATCGTCACGGTCTCTTGGTGCCCAACAACACCACAGATCAAGAGTTGCAGCACATTAGGAACTGCCTGCCAGATTCAGTGCGGATTCAGAGAGTAGAAGAGCGTCTTTCTGCGCTGGGGAACGTCATCTCTTGTAACGACTATGTTGCTCTAGTTCATCCTGATCTTGACCGAGTAAGAACACCTCTAATGGAAAACTCAGAAATCAGCACTTTCTCTGAACTCTAAATTATTCCTCAGTGCTTTGTATTTCTCTAAAAGGCCGCTCTAAGATAAATGAAGCCATTCGAAAGGTGAAAGTCTGTTTCTCAGAGTTGATGTTTTGGGAATTATTGTCCACAGGAAACAGAAGAGATTCTTGCAGACACTCTCAAGGTGGAAGTGTTCAGACAGACGATTGCGGAGCAGGTGCTTGTGGGTAGTTACTGTGCCTTCAGTAACCAGGGAGGCCTCGTCCACCCCAAAACCTCCATAGAAGATCAAGATGAACTCTCGTCACTCCTGCAAGTACCTTTAGTGGTGGGTGACTTCTCTCTAATATCTGGACTTGATGAAATGCTACTGAATAGTTATGATACATATATATGCAAACAGCTAAAAAATATGGGGGTTGTTTACTTTTGTTCGTGAAAGAAAGTAACACTTTATTTACCAGAGATGCAGTAAACTGAACAAAAGTCTCAGCAAAGACTTTTAGAATTTATAAAAGATGTATATTTTCTTTCGAGCTTGCTATTCATTAACGTATCCTGAAAAAAATGGATCATGGTCTTCAAAGATGACAAAGAATCATAAACATTGCATGTATCATGAAAATGATGATTCAAAGCACAAATGTATTTTATATTGATAATAATCAGAATTATTTCTTGTTCAAATCCACATACTATAATGATTTCTGAAGGGTCATGTGACATTGAGGACTGAAGTGATGACATTTTAAAATGTATTCACATAGAAAAGTTATTTTAGCTTTAGTAATATTTCATAAAACAGAGATTTATTCTGTCTTATTATTATTATTGTTAATTTGTTTAATTAAAAATTGTGTTATTTCATAATAACTCATTTATTTTGAGGGGAAATTATAAATAATTTATAGGTGCTTATGGTGTATGTTTTTCTTTTGTATGCGTTGCATTAAAATGTTGCAATAAATATATATTTAAAATAAAATGTTTAAATAGTATAAATAGTGGTGTTTGCCAAGATAAGAAATAATCTTCGTCATTTTAATGTCCGTGATAGTTTAGTACCAATCCCAAATTTTCAGCAAACAGACAGAAGTAACTAGTATTTTGTCAGAAAGCTTTAGAATTGTACTTGAGGAACCGCTTGATTTCTTTGCACTGATGCTAGCTCATTGATATCTGTGGTAATTGAAGTTCGCTGATGATGATTTTTTTTCTCTGCAGGCTGGAACGGTCAATCGTGGCAGCGAGGTGATCGCTGGTGGTATGGTGGTGAACGACTGGTGTGCTTTCTGTGGGCTGGACACCACGAGCACTGAGCTGTCCGTCATTGAGAGTGTCTTCAGACTGAGTGAAACGCAGCCCAGCGCCATCGCAACCACTATGAGAGACTCCCTCATCGACAGGTACGTCATGACAACTCAGTCTGTATCCAATACTGATCATTATTTCAAATCCAACTAAACGTCGTTATTTCTTCTTTTCCAGTCTGACATAAAACTGAAACGGGTTGGAAGTCTTTATTTGTGGGAAGATGGACCTGGAAGTCGTTATTAGATGGTTTGAAGGCTGATTATGTCTCCCTTCAGGGAGAAACGCACTCTTGTCTTTCTACCATGATAAAATGTGTTGTCATTGTATTCTTTCATGTATGAACTGCTTGTCACACTGTCTTTTTGTAAAAAACTAAGACAAAAGTATTGATGGGTTGTTCTTACCTATAAATCACTTCACACGCTGCGTAAAAAAAAGGTCACGTGACCTTTAAGTGGTGGCAGATGTAGAGTTTGTTTGCTTGCACAATACAGCATCAATAAAGCTGTGCATGATCCACACAGACTGGTTTGGTAAATAAAAAAAACGTCCACTGAAGGTCTTTTTAGTGATGTTTGAGTTATTTAGTGTTAGTTATGCAGTTCGAACACCAATAAAAGGCTTCTGACAACATTCTGATGCCGTAATGTTTTATTGGCAGCTGTGAATATGAGATAATACATTCAGAAATGTGGCAGTATGGATAGTGCAGTTCAGCTGAGTATGGTCATGTTTAGCATGGTTTGGTTCTTTGGTAATTGCCAATTTGCACCTAAATCTAAACACATTACAGCATGATGTTTTAATGTAGAATATAAAACTTGTGAAAATAAAAGTAACATGCATGCCGTGACGGAAAACAAATGGAATGCAGTAAAATATGAACTCAAACTAGTAAATTAAAACATGACAAGAAAACAATACTGTGGACTACTTTTCAAAAGTTTGGGGACTGTATGTTTTTTTTTTTTGTTTTCAAAAAATCTCTTATTCTTACAAATGTTACATAAACTGTTTGTTCTTTGATGAAAAGAAATTTCAAAAGAACAGCATTTATTTTAAATAGAACTATTTTGTAACATTATAAATCCCCCCTTTGATCGGTTTAATTTGTATTTTGCTGAAACAAAGTATAAAAAAATTTTGACCCCAAACTTTTGAATGGTGGTTATAAAGTATATTATAAACATGAAAACGTGAACAAAGCTCAGCAAAGGCATTTGTTTTTGGTCTAGCTCTAGTACAGTGCTCCCACCCTTTGAACTAATGAATTCCCATGACTTCTACAGCTGTTCATTATAACCATATCCAGATATTAGTTGTCAAGTATCATTCAAGGGTGCATTTCTCACTAGCAACCATGGTCTCAAGATCCGTCGTTACCAATAGAGTTCAATGGAACTAACAATCATAATTAGCTAACGATGCTTTTGGGAAACGTACCTCAGATAGTTTGATTTGCAACTCGGGGGACCATTCTTTGGAATTAATTTAAACCAGCATACGTGGAATACAGAAGTCTCCAAACAGACAGAAATGTCCAGGACTTCCATGATTTCTGCAGGCCTGGAAATCAATTTAAAGCTCATGTTGTTACACGGTTTTCATAAGAATGGGAACCCTATGTTTAGACCGTCATAAACGGTAACAAAAATAACTGCAAATAAAAATGACCACAAAATAACTCCTTGTAAGACCTAAAACCAAACACAATGTGTATGTTACAAGCAAGCATTAACGTCGTCTTTTGGCTAAAAAATAGAGTTTCAAGATATTTGGCATCACAGTGAACTACAGAAGCTGCACAAGCCACAGGGATATGTAAACAGCAGCTATTTATCCAAATGCAACACTACGATTGTGGTGACAGCACATAAGATATGATAAATAGTTTTTAGGTGACGAGGTGTAAACATCACTGTGTCTTAATAACATCACTTTGCATTTTTTGGTGCACAAATTTCTGTTAATTGCAGTCCTTCCTAAATGTGTACATTTACACCTAGTATTTCATCCTTTCATCAAAAAGATATTTCTTTGCTTTAAAAAAACAACTTGAAACCCATTTTAAAACATCCTTTTCCTGCTGAATTTAAACACAAATGCAACGCCCTGCAACCTGCACAGGAAGACGAGACTCTTTCCAGACACCTGCTTAACACTCATCTCTGTAAATACATGCGGTTAACATTTATCTGATACTCATTTATACAGATATCACCAATTTATATATCGGTTCTGATGTAATACTCTAAACTTGATTTGTCAATGCAATATGTTCAAATCGCTAACATCATACAATCCGGTCACTCAAAATTCACCTGTTGATTAATAAACAGATGTAGGAAAAATATACGCATGTTTGTGAAGTTATAAGGTGAAAGGGAAGCGCTGGTAGCAATACACGACACTAGAGTTAACCTAATGAACTTCAGGAAGAGGTTTGAGGTTGGCTGTGAAGTGCTCAGGTCAAGAACGCTGCTAGTTCTGCTCTTCTTTCAGATCAAACCTGACACAGAAAGGAAAACGATTAATCCAAAAATAAAATTCTGTCTCTTAAAAAGTTAAACAGATATTTGAACAAAATAAAAAATAATAAATTAAAGTGTTGCTCAGTGAAAAGACTTGTATGCTTGTGTATTAAAAGTACAACAACTCACCATTCTGTGACTCCAGAGACTAAGTCAACATGTCCCAGGTCTATCTGCACCTACAAGAATAAATCAACAATAAATAGAATTAAAAAAAAAAAGATTTAAACACTTTTTAAAATGACAAATGTGATTATTACAAGAAAAAAATATTAGTAATATAAATTATTGTAAAATGTTAAAATACATATTCTACAATTATAAATATAATAAAAAAAAAATTTGCAATATACTTTAGTGTAGATATTTTAAACAGAAAATATTTTTTTTCTTTTTGCAGTATATTCCTTTTCTGCTGAATTGAGCCCAGGTGGACTGACCTGGCCGATCACATCTTTGTCTCGATTCATAAAGGACGAGGATGCGTTTTTCACACAAACGCTGAGCTCTCGTCTCTGAGCATCCTCCACACTCATATCAAACTCAAACCTACAGAACAACATTACAGTTTAAAGCACACTCCCAGGGTCAAGGTCTGATAAAACCCATCTAAAACCACTTCACATCTAAGACAGAAACTGCAAACACATTTCAGAACATAAAATCAAATGCAAACACAGTACGATGTTTAATACACAGTGGAGGCCAGAAGTATTAGAACACTAGTATTTTTACCAACTTAAAACAGTTTTCTATGTTTCTGAATAAAAAATAAAAAAAGGTTATTGCGACTTTTTAGTCAGAATTGCGAGTTATTAAGTCAGAATTGCGAGATATAAAGTCAGAATTGCAAGTTTTTAAGTCAGAATTGCGAGATATAAAGTCAGAATTGCGAGTTATTAAGTCAGAATTGCAAGTTTTTAAGTCAGAATTGCGAGATATTAAGTCAGAATTGCGAGATATTAAGTCAGAATAGTGAGTTATTAAGTTGCAATTGCAAGTTTTTAAGTCAGAATTGCGAGATATTAAGTCAGAATTGCAAGTTTTTAAGTCAGAATTGCGAGATATAAAGTCAGAATTGCGAGTTATTAAGTCAGAATTGCAAGTTTTTAAGTCAGAATTGCGAGATATTAAGTCAGAATTGCGAG
>JAUYWG010000039.1:18915587-18939022 GCA_034779775.1 Enteromius afrohamiltoni | reverse complement strand
TCCATATATATATAGATATATATATATTTTTTTTTTTTTTTAAGTAATTTAATCCTGTGATGCACAGCTGAATTTTCAGCATCATTTCTCCAGTCTTCAGTGTCACATGATCCTGAGTTTACTGCTAATGAAACATTTGACATTATTTTCAATGTTGCAACAGCTTCATATTTTTGTGGAATTCATGATACATTTTTATCAGGATTCTTCGGCTAATATAAAGTTTAAAGGAACAGGATTTATTTGAATTAGAAAAGTTTTGCAACATTATTGCCACTTTTAATCAACTGACTGCATCTTTGCTATATAAACAAATTACTCTTTTCAAAAATAGCAGCTGTAAGAAATGTTGACTTCATATTAACATCTCTGTCTTCGGATTGCACACCGTTTCTTGGTAAATCCGTGCAGAGCTATGCTATAGATGAGAAACATGCAAGATTACTGGAAGATTACAAGATTGTCTTTTTCTCAGGAGAGACAGGAAGTTCCCGGTCTCCATTTGCTCTTAACCACGGAGATGTTAAAGAGATATCGTACTCACAGGAAGCTCATGTGCACGCTCCAAATACACAAACAGAAGAGCAGCAGTCGGCACGGTCTTATTCAGGTATGAGCTCTTTGACTGGTACTGCAACACCTGAAGAATAATACGTTTGTTTTATCACTGCATTTTCAATACAAACGATGACCAGAGACAGTTCTGCTCACCTGCTGTAGTTTCTCTGGTTGTGTTTCAGTGGGCAGCCATTCCAGAGCGAGATGAACACGACCACGCTTAACATCGCTCAGAGTAAACCACTGACACAGAAATACAGCTTATGAATCAGTATATTAATACAGCTTACTACAAATGCACACATACTCACCTCGTTAATGTACTCGGAGCTAATTATATCACTCAGATTCATCTTCAGCCTAAAAGAAGAACAATACATGCCTAAGTAAGGCTGAAACAAAGCTTCGAATTCTTATGGATTTTATTGACCTGAGCACTCATACCTGCCCATAAAGTCATCTTTCATGTCCATGTCCCTATCATAAACTTCCAACGTCAGCTCCTGACCAGGAAGCTGCGTCAAAACCACCTTAAAAACGGGAAATAAAAAAGCTTAAAATACCTGGTAAAGATTCTGCAGTTTAAACAAGAAAGTCTTTTGAACACTTACTTAGCAACTATGCAATTTGTATACTAATTAATATCCTTATAAAAATAGTATGTAAACAGTAAGTCATTATAGACATTAACAGTTATTTTCTTTATTATATATATATGTGTGTGTGTGTGTGTGTGTTTTTTTTTAATTTTTTTATTATAGTTATAAACTGTTGTAGCGCTCGCTAATTATTTGTGTGTTATTTTTATTTAACAATTTCAACATTTGCATAGGATAATAAAATTAAAAGTAGTCCGTTTTAAATTCTTTTTTAAATAGCACTTACACAGTATATATCCAATGGAATGCAAATTATTTTTTGAGTTCATTATAAACTATTTTAGTATCATTTTTCATTTTTGTGCCAATCACTTCTTTACATTTGTAAAGCCCTTGGATTGCATTGTGAACATTATGCAACATGCAACATTTTAAAAACTGTTGCATGACCGTATTAGGTTTAAAACATTTGAAATATGTTATTCACATTTAATTCAATATGTCATATCCAGTTATTGTTTTTATGAAAATTACTTGTATACAGCACAAGTGTGTACGGCACATCTTTAGCAAATGACTGCATGCCTAAAGAAAATAAAAACTGCGCAAAAATTGTATGAGTAGTTCCCAGCATTCCCACCTCATACATCTCGTTCCAGGTAGGGTTGAGGTTCTCCTTGATCACTTGACTTTTAAAGGTTTCACCTCCGACTTGGATCTTGACATACGGGTCGCTCTTACCCTTCACCATCCCCCCCATGAGATTGTCTTTCGCGACCAGATTTTGACCCTCCACGAGGTGTATACGCAGCATCCCCTACAGGAAGAAAGGGCAGATCATTTTAGGGTGGGTATGATCGATTGGACCATCAGAGGCTGCTGATTTCAATACTCGTAATGCTAATGTGATACATTATTAATAGCTCAGAAATATATGCTGACTAAATGGATCAGATCTGCACACCTCAGTGGCGAAGCTAGAATGGGGCGTTGTCTTCTGTGGACGTGAGGCAAAACTCTTTGAAAAAGGGTCACTGGAGAGGAGAGAGGCAGCTGCAGCGGCTTCATCCAACCAGAGCACCTGCAGGAAATGATATCAACACAGAATGAGACTCTTTCCAAATATAATACATCTGAAATCTGTACAACATCATACAGTACTGCTGACAAGTTTGGGATGTGTAAAGAGTTTTGGGTCCCACTTTATATCAAGTGTACTTACATTTAAATTCATTATTTGAGGCGGTGTGTTTATTGTGTACATACATGTTTTATATTGTACTTATATTTTAAAAATACCTGAATGTAATTGCATCTGAAATTAATTTCTGTAATTACACTTAGAATTATGCTGTTGACCCATCCTTTACACCTTAACCTAACCATACTACCAAACCTGTCCCGTGTCCCACCTCAATGGTACATAGTAGGTGAGGGCACTTAATACTAAGTGTTTTTTTTTTTTTTTTAATAAATTAATACTTTTATTTGTCAAAGATGTGTTAAATTGATTGAAAGTGAATGTAACAAATGATTTTAACTTCAAAAAGACTATTATGGTTTCCCCAGAAATATGAGGCAGCATAAAATCAATATTAACGTGTCTTGAGCATCAATGATTTCTGAAGGATCAAATAACGTTAAAGACTGGAGTACTGATGCTGAATATTCAGCTTCGCATCACATGAATCAATTACATTTTGAAATATTTTCAAATAGAAATCAAGTATTTTAAATGGCAATAATATTTGACATTTTTACTTTATTTTTATGGTAGCCTGTATGCAGTATATTGTGAACTCAAGCGTGCGTATTGTGTTGTCAGATGAGTTTTACCCTGAGCACTGTGTTGATGTGGATGCGGCTTTCTGGACCAGAATTCTTCAGATTAAACCACTCGTCCAAACTCAGATCTTGACAAGAGAGAAGACGGGAAACAGGAATGGACAGACTTCCCAAAACCTGAACACGGTCATTATCCTTCACCTGAAAGAGATGGAAAAAGTAGTAAGTATCAAGCTAAATTCAAACACTGGCAGTATTCACATCTGAGCTCTGTTTACACCAGTATTTACAGCTTTGTAGAGAGTGTTTAGAGAGAAGACGATGAAGTCAGGATACCTGTACGTTTATATCCTGTTTGCTTGGATCTCTGATGAAGAAAGTGAAAGCGTCCTCCCACTGGGGGTTCACTGTATTCCAGCAAATCTGGAAGAAGGGAAATAAGTAAGCATCACGTGGGAAGCTATATTTGGGATGGATCAGGAGTGCGTCTCACCCGGCTGTCACGAGTCACATCTTGCACTGAGATCTGAACGATTGGATTGGGATCCTTATTGCCTTTCTTCATCTGAAAATCAGAAGAAATAGGTACAAATACACTTCTTTTATCATTTTGCCATCCTCCGTTATAATTATATTTCCTGTTTTTACCGTTTAACTCACTTGTATAACTCTACACAAATACAGTTTGTACATGATTCTAACACCAAGTTATATCGCTAATGTTTTTGAAATAACACGCCAAGGCTGCATCAAAAATACAGTAAAACCAGCAATATTGTAGAATATCATTACAATTTCTATATTTTTCAATTTGTCATTTATCCCTGCGATGCAAAGCTGAATTTTCAGCATCATTACTTCCAGTGTCACATGCAATCATTTAGAAATGATTCTAATATGCAAAAAAAAAATTCTGTTCTTTTCAGTTACAGTGATAAAATCTCAATTCCTCAAAAAAACAAAGCAGTACAATGACAGAACAGAAATGGTTTTTTTGCATATTACAATTATCGTCAAATCTTACGTCAAACTTTTTAACATCTTATAGCTACATACTTAAAATACTGTACATGTTTATCTGAACATCATGAGAAAAGCGGTACGCCACATGAATAGCATGTGTAAATATTCAGTATTCATGAAACACCATGTTTTATTTTGATATGAATGAATACATGATAAAATGCACTTTATTTGTGGTCAAGAATTCATGTGTTAACTGCACTTCCTATACTGAGAGTACATTTCCAGGTACCTGCAGCTTTTTCCTGAGTGCATTACTGCAAGGAAGGACTCCAGATTATTATTATTATCTGCGATCACTGACAGCATACAACAGAAAAAACTAACACACAATGAAGCCAAAACATTCCTCTAGACCACAGCACTGTGAACTTGAGCGCTCTGGGATGTTCACTCGATGCAAGTGCGTACTTGTTTCAAGTGTTGTAAGTATCAGCGTGTTCCTCTCAGTAAACTCTTTTGCCCTTGCACTTCTGGTAAAGTATTCTGCATGTGAGAAACGGTGCAAGTGCTTTCACAAAGTGCTCTATCAGCCTATGAGCCGATTAAGTGAAGTTATATAATCTAGAGTTACGCTTAATAGTTTCTGTAGACATGGCTGCAGTGCTCTTTTTACTCTGTTTCAGTTTTGGGCGTCTGCCGGTCTGCTGCCAAACATAAAAGGGAAATGGCAGGTTGTGGGTAACCAAAGGCACATGCACACGCACTTTTCTTTTTCATGGTTGGGATTTCCTTTGACTTCTATTGTTTGTTATACTGCGCTAATGATGTTTTCTAAGCTCTAACTCCACATGTAACCCTCACAGAAACATTTATTGAGACATTATCTGGTGTGTTTATTAAGTAGTTTTCCTTAAAGGGACTGTTGGTTTGTCCACAAAGTAGGGTGAGCTCAAGATTTCACTTCCTTTTCAGGTACAAAAGCAAGAAAATCAGACCCACATATACAACACTCAAATGTTTGGGGCTTGATTTATTTTTGTATGCTAATATGTACTTGTACTCTTTTCAAATGTTAAAAATTCTTTTAAAAAAAAATTAAATTCTATTCCAATCGGTAACATGCCCAGACGTCTACAAACGTAGGTTTTAGCCAGATTTAACACAGCTGTCCACGGGGACAATATTGTGCCCAATCTATACTGTTTGTGGTGTGCGCTTTAGAACAGAGAGTGCAACAGGAAGAGGATGTGAGAGTATTACTCACAGGAAGTGCCTCAGCCTTGTCCAGATACACTGCCAAGATGGCTGCTGAGGGCAGCTTAGCTGTTTTACTCACCACACTTTGATTTCTCTTCAGAACCTGAGAGAGAGATAGAGAGAGAGAAATTGAGGCCAGTGGAGGGAGGAGCAAACCAACTGCAAGAAATTCTGTTTGTATTCATTCTGTTTGCCAAGTGTGCAAAGTAAGCTTTCAATCTGTAACGTTTGAAGTTTGCAGGTGGAGTATATGAAAACACTGTTAACAAGTGTGTTGAAAAGAGCACACCCATTTCCAATAAACCCTCTGTGCTCTGTGTATTTGCAGTGTTGCAAGACCTCTTCCAGTCTTCCTGTGTCCGCTTCAAGCCTCAACCACTCCAGTCTGAGATGAACCCGTCCTGTAGGGGTGTCCTTTAAGGTGAACCACTAAAGAAGAGACATTAAAAACAAATAAACACCAATGAGGCTACAACAAACCTGTGACTGACATTATAAAATATATGGTAAATTAGTGTTAATGCAAAATAAACACTTTCACGGTGATACAAGGCTTATTGTGTTCAAATAATGACCAGAACACCTTGTCAGGAGTTTTATTTTGCAATAATGAACCCTTATTACACAGCTACTTACCAAATAAACAAATAAATCCTACTTTCAGAAGAAAGAGCAGAAAGTGGTATGAGGTCAGTGTTACGTTAGTATTATGTACTATTAAATATTCATATATATATATATATATATATATATATATATATATATAGTATTCATTAATCATTTTAATGAGCTTTTACAAAATATATTTTCATTTTAATTTATTTTTAATATCTTGTTTAGCTTTTAATTTATTTCAGTTTTATTGTTTGTGATTTTAGTACTTCAGCCTTAACTTTATTTTAAGGCAAAATGTTTAGGTTTTATAATATTTATTTTATTTCAGCTTTATATCAATGACCAAAAAGATTAGTTTTAGTACTGATAACACTACAAGAAACATAAACAGTAAATAAAAGTTCATCATCATTAAAATATTTGGTGGACCAATCAGAATCAAGCATTCATCCCCGTAATAATCATATTCATAAAAAACAATAACTGCAATATACAAAACATGGATTAGCTACGATTTTAATGGTTTGTAACAATATAGAATTCACATCTTGTGGGGAAGTTACGCATGTACTTGCAAACCTAACAAAGTTAACCACACACACACACACAAAAGAGAAAACTGCACTGAAATATTAATACATTTTCTCACCTCATCCACTATTTTAGATTTCTTCACAATCCCCAAGTCTAATTTAGTTCTGTGCACAAGTAGAAGATAATTAATGCAAAGATGAGAATAGTATGAGATCAGCAAACAGCAAAAAACGCAAAGGTGAATTTCAGGAAATGATAGTTACAGGACAATATGTTTAGAAAATAAAAATCGGGAACAGATCTGTATAAAACAGGTCATATCGTGAAGCAGAACAAGTACATTTTTCCAAACTGTTTTTAAGTTCACTGCAGTTTTTAGTTGAAGCAAACCTTGACTAACACATGAATATTACAAAAAGTAAGATATGACACCTTTTAAAGAATAAATGAGAGATGGACAGACATAGAAGAAAGCAGTGATGTGGTACCTGCCCAGGAAATCATCATGATCAGGATCTTTATCAAACACTTCCACCTCTAGCTCCTGGCCAGGCACCTCATGAACGATGACCTGACAGACACACACTCATGCATGAAACACCAAACACACACCTACAGGAACAGCACGAGTAATCACAGACAAAATGTTGTGTAAATGGTTCTACATTTGAGCTGAAAGACACAGATGCACATGAGATTAAGATGTTTCCCACATTTACATCGTATCAAATGGCTTATTGATCTTACTATAATGTGGCGTCGTTTTAACACCCACCTCATATATTTCATCCCATTTGGGACTGAGCGTGTTGTCCAGATGGCGGGATCTGAAGGTTTGCGGGCCGACTCTGAGCAGGGCGTATGGGTCAGACATTCCCGACACATAGGTATCCTTCGAAGCCAGACCATCAGCCTCCACCAGGTGAATGCGCACAACTCCCTTCATGAAAGAAAGGTGCACAGAATGAGACTTTTTAAGCATCAAATCAGCGTATTAGAATGATTTCTGAAGAATCATGTGACACTGAAGAAAATTCAGCTTGACCATCACTACATTAATGATATATATATATATATATATATATATATATATATACATACATTGCAATGATAGTTCACAATACTTCTGTTTTACCTATATTTGAAAAAAATAATTGCAGCCATAATTTGCGGGCCCAAACTATTGAACGTTAGTTTACATTTTAACTGTATTTGAGTACATTTGTTAAAATGTTGCACTGTATATTGAGTCTGATGTGTTGGTATTTGTGGTTCATGAGGTTTAATGACATAGGTATGACAGAGGTATTACAATTTCAAGGTGGTTTGTAAGGACACTGCCAATGTCCCTGTAATTCAAGAGATTTAAAAAACATACTAAATGGTGTAGGGCTGGTGTAGGGCAATGGTACATACAGTTTATACAGTATAAATATCATCATGCTTATGAAGAGTCCCCATAAACCCCAAATACCAACATGTGTATACAGTGTGTGTGTGTGTGTTACCCTGGGTAAAGGGCACCGCAGCTGTGCCACTTGCAGGTCTGCCACTAGAGGAACAGTGAGACGATTGGGCAGAACCAGGAATGAAGCAATCGCATCCATGATCATAGTATCTGACATCACACTGAGAGACAGAACCAGAGATAAAAGCTGTGAAATAGATTCGAAAAACATCTTATTGTGCATCTGTAATAACTGAAACTCACTTGAGCCCTGGAATGTCCAGAAGGTTGGTCAATCCGGTCCAGTTAATGGTCAGTTTCTAAAAAAAAAAAAAAAAAAAGCAAAGGAGAAGATTACGTGAAACTTTCTTAACCGAGTACTTATGAATTAATAAACACTTAAATTATTCAACAAATGCTTAAAGTGATTTAAAGTGGAACTGAAATTGTGTATTAGTGCTTCAAAGAACCCTTCGGTTTTCTTCATTTAATGGATAATATACAATATACAGCTGCAGCGATTCCTAAAATGTTTGATTAGCCAAACCTCTTTGACATCAAATATTTCCTTAAAGTAGCACCTGAGATTATAAGCTGACATTTAACAACAAGTTACATATTTAGGCTACTCTGATGTTGGTTTTATGGCAATTATTGTAGCTTCTCAAGTTTGGGAAACACTGGGAAATACTACTATATTTTGAAAAACCCATAATGTCAAATATCCAAAGAACCATCAAGTCAACTCAAAAACCATATACAGTCGTAGAACCACTGAAGAAACTTTATTATATACAGGACTTACAGGTCTCTGAATGAAGAACATGGTCACGGCGCCCACGATAGGGACGTCGCCAATCAGCGGCTCCAAAATCACGCGCATCATTCCGTGAAGCTGAGAGAACAAAGTCTCTTTTTAAAATGAATTCAGTCATTTATTTATTGGGACTTTGCATCCACTGTCACAAACGCAGAATCTCACCTGTATTCCCTTCACACCAGCTTTGCAGAAATACCTCTTCACCTCCACATTTATCTCAACATCCCCCACATAACTGAGAAAAGACGGCAGAGAGGGGAAACATTTGATCTTAAGGACTTGATCGACTTTAACAATTCTGCTGAATTGGTCCCAGCCAACTAAACACTAAACAGAAATCAACTGATATTGGCTTTCAATAGGATGCACTCTCATTTTATCTCTGAATAAACTCTGAGTTGGCAGCAGTTTGATGGTCTTGTTTTGTCAGCTTGTGAAATACAGACAGAATATCAAGGACACACCCTGAGAGACAATATTCATTTCCCTCATTATAGGAGCTCACTTATGCAGACAATGTCAAATGTAGAGCTGTATACGTCACCTGATGTAAACGTCAAGCAGAATTTGACCTTGTTCATTTTCTGTATGGGCCTTCACTCCAACAACCTTCATCGGCTGCAGAATAAAAGAAAGTTCTAAAATAACTATGTAAAAATGTGCAGACAATACTGTAATATCAAGCAAAATTGGTCAATTATTTTTAGGTTCTATATTAATATGAAGGGTTTATTTGCAAAATTAGTTTTTTTTTATTTTTTATAAAGTTATCATGTTTTTATTGTCTTTTATTGTGTTAGTAAGCTGTTGTTTTTTTTAACCTTGTAAAAATAACCCAACTATAGTTTGTAGTTTTTAGTTGAAATTAAAAAACAAGATATCTGAGAATTGTATTGTTGAAAAAAAAAAGTTTTATTTGTTATTCTTTATATTGTTTATTCTGTTTTTGCAAATGAACTCTTCAGATTATTCTATAATTCTGTAATAGAACAGTTCTGGCATTCTAAAACTCCCCAAAATATTTACCTGCCAAGTTAATATTTTAACTTAAATAAAACATCAGCACCTGAGAATTAAAGTTAATATTTGACTATTTAACAACACACTTGCACACTTGTTTAAGGTTCCCTGATCTTGGTTAAAACTCATACGGCATGCAGTATTTTATTTTAACTGTTTTTATTTTTCAAATGATGTACTTATGTACTAGCTATGTTAATGAACAAAAATACTTCATTAAATAATTCATTTTTTAAATTCTTTTCACATCAAAACGTTTTGTCGTAGCAGGAAGTTTGCCATGAGGCATGAGAGGTTGCTAACATTCCCAAGAGCATTTATTTAAACAAAAAGCTTGTTCTGACATGTTTCAGTGGCTTTTAATCTCTTGCACTGTGGTAGGTTGACATGTGTGAGAATGCTGCACTGGAATATTATTACGTGTGTAGCAGTGAGTGAGTCTGCATGTATGACCTTGCCACCGAAGTCGACCTTCGTGAAGCTCAGCGTCTGGAGATGAGAGCTGGAGCCGCGGATGGATGGAGCAATGGTTTCCGTCAGCAGCTTCTCCAAATATTGACCTATAAATGGCCAGGCCTGCTGGATCACCTTGAAAAAAAACAGGAAGAGAAAGAGTGCGTCATATTTTATGTCAGAGCGTGCATTTTTTGCAGATTATTTATACATCATCCATGGAATGCTTTTTATTACATTTAGTTCATTTAATGTTGTTTATATATATATCTATATAATGTTTAATTGCCCTTAGGAGAAAAGAAAGAAAGTGTAACTTTTTGTTGTTTTGCAACATTCTAATTATGTTTGAAAAATGATCAAATGGAATGTTCCCTTAACGCTCATATATCCGTTCTCCGATCTGCTTGCAGCTGTTTACACCGTGTCACTTGTGTTTGCCTTGTTACTATAGCGACCTGTTGTTGTTTGTGGAGGTTAAGAGCTGATAACAGAAGCTAAAGCTCCAGTTGCCAGAGTGTTTTTCGGATTGTTCGTTACATGAACAAACCACAGATTTTAGAAATAGCACTGTGACTCATGCCCAAACCACGGGGTACGACGAGGCTTGGTTAGGATGAATGCCAGTGTAAAATGTCTGCTTTGTGAATCACTGATATAGAAGGCCAAGCCTAAATACGTTTACAATCAAACTAATATTAAAATGGGCTGAGCTTCATCGCAATGACAGACAAATGCTATAAAGAATATCTATCTATTTGCTCCTCCTTTTTTTGCTCTTTCTGTCTTTTAGTGAGAAAATCTAAAGAAGAAAAATGTATTTTAATCCCAAAAACATTTTTTTTTTACTTTATTTTGCATAAATATACTAATATTTATGCAAAATATATATTTTTTACTAAAATATACTATTAATAAAAATTTGTTTTAAAGAAAGATAAAAATGTATCTTTTTGCTTTAATGCATTATGCTGTCTTTTATTATCATCCATAGGGTTTAATTACCATTTTTGTCATGAATTTTTGATTTCATTAATTTAATATTTTATTAGCATTTTAATGAGGATATTATCTTTAATTGTATGTTATATTATATATTTTGGTGCCTATTAAGATCATTTTTATGATCTTACAAACACTTGGAGTTGCATACAGAAACTACTACACAAATAAATTATATTATTATTATTGTTAATATTATGTATTAATATTATTTTTGTTGTTGTTAAGGTCTTGGAGAAGCTAAAGGACATAAAAAATTTAATTTCCTGGAAAAACATTCATTGCAGCTGATCAACTAATTCAAAGGCTCGAACATATGTTGATTGAATTAGTGTTCAGTTAAGAATGGACGTGTAATAATAGCATACGTAGCTTTTGTTCACCAAACACGTGTGTGTGTGTGTGTGTGTGTGTGGTCATGGGCAGCTGTTGTGAGATAACGGAGGTTCATACGGATGGGTTGGGTGTGGTTTAAAGGCACAGCTCAGGAATTCATGGGATCACAGGCTAAATATTACATGTGGCATCTCAACGAACAAATGTCAACCAAAACGTTTGCTGAATTACCTTGTTTAGCCATTCAACCTTCTCCACATCTGGAAAATTGACCTGAAAATATAAAGAAAAAACAGATTTCTAACTGCAAGACTGTAAATGACTGAGCTTCAGAGTGTTACTACAACAATCTTCAGTAGAGGATGTGGTTATAAAGAAGAAAAAACAGCACATGCAACCAACCACTTCAGTCTATCATGAACACTCATCCTCTAATTTCATAATTTCTTTCTTAAATAACAATAACACACATATATAAAATTAATGAATGATTTATTTAATTATTTTATTTAAATGCATTTGATTTATCTATATATTTAACACTTTTTTTACATGTACATGCAAAACAATAACATGCATAGCTTATTTTAACACATGGCAGCCATGAGACATGACCAAATATAGAATAAACTCTTCTATGGAAGCCTCTTCAGTGCACATGTGGAGTAGATGACAAAGCAACAGTGTAGGCTTATTCAGAATGGTTTAGGCGATGGGAATTTTGCCAAGTATGCAGCACCCCCACCAGTATGCAGTATGCCACCAATACAGCGCCACCATCAGCTCGAAAAATGTATTCAAATCTGCGAACCGCTCCTACTCTTTAGCAGCGCGAATCGATTCGTTCGAACGGTTGGTTTCAATAAAGTGATTCACCGTGTCCGATTCTTTTGTGTCGCTGCTCAAAAGAGAAGTCACACAAAAAAATGTGTTTATTTTTCTGAACAGTAAAATAGATTGTTCTGTTAAATACGACCGTCTTTCACTATGTTCTCCCGTAGTCCCGTAGAGCTGTTTATGTCATTTTTCTCCGTTTTACTTCTATACTTATCCTTTGCAGCAAAGTGAATTCAAACGTCGTAAAAATCTGAATCATTAAAATGAACGGATTCAAAAGAACAAATTCGCGATTCGGACATCGCCAGTCTTTTTAGTTGTTTGTACCTAACGTCATGCAAATCTTTTACATTAATTGTGATTCACTTGTAGCATGGATAACGTCACGTGTAGATTAATTTCGGATGTTGTATGTAACGTTATAATGCAAAAATAACAAAAGACGCACTTCTGTGCATTCTTACCCAAGAAGGCAGGTCTCTTCTACTTCTAAATGATTTGGAGGATATGTATTCTTGTTCGTCGTTGACTAACTGTATAGCTGACTTCAGTCTCGCTTCCTTGGCCTCGCGACTGTGTTTCCATCCTGCGTAAACCATCATCCCAAACACCACTAAACTAGTGCTCATCCGATAGTAACCAGCCAGGTAAACGGGCAACAAGGTGGTGAGACATTTGCCAAAAGTCCACAAGATTGCTTTGGCGTCAAATAGTTTAGTTTTAGGGACGTCCATTTCTCCAGATGAAGCGTCCTGGGCTGGTTCAGTCTTCTTTTCCGAGTCCGACTCATTTTTCGGCCCTGAATCAACGCGCGACATTGTAACTGATGCAAATGATACGCAAATGTTCCCAAAGTCGAGGTACGATTACTAAGCGATTGCGTGCAGCGATTTGCAACTCAAACTCAACATATAAATCGAGCTTTTTATTCAAATCAGATGTGCCCGATCACTGCGGATCAATAAGTCAACGACCACCCCGCTGCTTTACCCTTCTGGCATGACGCTGTTTTTCCTTCTTGCAGTACCTCTGTCTGAAAACTCTGAAGGGTGGCCCGCACCGTTATTTAGGCAGATCCACGCCCACAGAAAACGACGCAGTGTAAGAAAAAAGGGGCGAAAACTTTGTTGGAAGCTGCAGTTTGTTTCTTTAAAGCTTTACTTGTACATTTCCTGAGTCAGTTCTGAATAGACAGAATCTAATTTACATGATAATGTAACGACGACAGTCAGTTTTTATCAATGTTAGACTAGTCAAATCTAATACAAGGTATCTGGAATATTTTTAATAATATATTTTACATATATTCCTTATGTATTCATTTGCATTTGAGAAATCTAATGAATCAGTCATTACATTAACTAGTTAGAATCGGCTGTTTCGAAACAAATCCTAATAAATCGTCCATTATATCAGTAAAATTTCACTTGTGATTTCCCAAAATTAAAAATATGATATCTGGAATGCGTATTTGGCTAGTTATGTTTAATGTATAAGATATCTACAATGCAATTTTGACTAGTCATAATTACAGCTGAACAAATCCAATGCAGTTTTCACTAGTTTAAATGAAAAAAAAAAATGCTAAAAATAGAAATGGGAACTTTTTGATTGTTTGTCCAAATACAACTGACCAAATCCTTAAATAAATCCAATCAAGAAATGGTATGCAACATAGTGAATGCATCAGATATAGTCATGATTGCAAATGTTTTTTTTCTTACATCTAAAGTTTAAACTATATCACAGTTGTATTGAAATGTTATACATATCTTTAAAATTCTTCTAGTCAACACTGGCTAGTAATGATTCAAAGACTGAAAATGTAGATGTCGTGATACCAGCTGACCGCCTGCTGCTCAAAATCTGTATTCATGGGCAAGTCATTCACATTAGAGTTCATGTAATGGCTGCCAATATAGACACTATCCAGTTGGTCTGTTCCAAAGCATCCAGATGTGCTCGTGTCTTGCAGCTGCAGGATTATCAGATTAAAGAAATAAGTGAGCTAGGGAAATGGTCATATTACACTTTTCATTCTGGTGTTTTTTGCATGATAACCCTAATATTTAATCACTGTATCTTCAGTCAGAAAGAGATACCCCAACCTTATATATTAGCTTAAAAACCATCACAAGCAGACACTAAAAGGTGGCAGTTCACTTATGAGAACTGATTATGAGTAATAAAGTCAAAATATAAGGATTTCCAAATTAAAAACGCTGTGAATCTAATCTGTTTTAACTGGGCGTGAAGAAATTATTTTTAAATATAAGAAGTGAAACACCCATATCTGTCTCAGGTGATCGAACCACAAGTGAACAACAGATGTTACGCTCAACAGAACGTGCCAAAGTCATCAATCTCATAAAAGAAGTTTGGTTTGATAAGAAATATAATTTTTCATCAACATTTCAGAAAGATACTCACCAAAGGTGAACGAAACATGGCCAATACTTAGACAGAAAATGCAGTTACTTAGTTTCCAAAAGAAAGAAATAAAATATGCCCACATATGATGTTATGTGAAAAACAATACAAGAATTAATAATGGTGCTTCATTAATTTTGTGCAAAAGACCAATAATCAGTTCACATGAAATCAATTCACAAAACAAACGATTAAAAAAATAGTCAAACTAAAACCGACAGCTAAGTAGTAAATTCACAATCCTGTAGTAATTAGCTGAATAGTTACATCTTTCAAAAGGAATCGATAAATGTCCACAATCTCAAAGGAGTCTTTCTTTTGTCTCTATTAAAGGCAATCATCTGCTAAAGCGTGGCAAGAAAACTGAAATGCGTTTCATATATTCACAAGAGGAGATCTGTATTTTGTCTGTACAGACAGGTCCTTCGGTCAAAACAGAGCCTTCACCTGAGAAACTTACCGTGTTGTTGGTAAGTTAAACAAAAGGGTGTTAGGAGAATTGCCTGACTTGTTTATATATTGCTGAAAACATCTGTTCACACTAATGAGGCAAGGTTGTGATCCTCATACTCTGACTGGCGATGGGATATGACACCATCGGTGTGGTCGCGTGGCTCATCGTGATGCCCGGCAGCGGTTGTGCCATCGACACAGCGACCGGTGCAACCGAAACTGCGACAGGCGCCATGGAAACAGGTGGGGCCATACCCTGGGCGATAGTTTGAGCGAGGGCGGCAGAGATGGAGTCGGGGTTCAGATGTGGAGGGGGTGCTGTAGGGGGTGCTGCGTTGGCTGGAGGGGCGGTCGGAGCTCCTGCCGGGGCCACCAGGTCCTGCTGCGTAACGGGACGGGGCTGCAGACCAGCGCTACTCAGAGTGGTGTGCGTCTGGGCGATGCCATGGTTGTAGGAGCTAACTGAACCAACAGGGGGCGCCAGACTCTGTTCAGATGGAGCTGGGGTGGAGGACAGCGTCATCACTTTAGCCTGGCTCCGGAACTGAGCGTTCTGCTCCAGGAGCACCTCATTGGTGGCTATGAGATTGGACACCTGGAGAAAAACAGGAGGGATGTGAGTTTTGGGAATTTAACTCGAAAAGGCACACTAAAGACATGCGGGATGTTGTTATAGTTGTCAGTGATCCTAAGATAAAGTACAATTTGGACAGGAGAAGATTTATAATTTAGGGTCTCAATGCTTCTAAAATACTTGTAATATAAAGCGGTTATGCAGAAAACACACTCTGTCATCATTCATGCTCAAATCATTTCAATTCTGCATTATTTTCTGTCACTTGTGGACATTTAAAAGATGATCTACTGCAGAATGTCAAGAGTTTAAAATCTAGGACTCAAAAGGACTTCTACAGCTGTACCGTACATCTGCATTATGCAGCAATCATCTGTGCCTGCTATCAGTTCATTTTTACATACATATTACTGTCATCATCATTTAACACTCATCAAAAAAGATCACATTTAAATTTTTAGCTAATGGACGTTTTCGTAATTAAAACTAATGACTAGTTTTTCACACTGCATATTATAATGTTATGAACCAATAATTCACTTGTCACAATTAAAACTGCTGTTAAGAGATTTTTATTTGTAGTTTATTTAAAAAAATAGTAATACGGAATTGTAATATTGTCGGCTGATTCTTGTGTGTCTGGTCTTTTACAAAAAAACCCCAGACAAAATGCATCTTAAAGCACCATTTTTGACCAGAACGATACTGGAGCGATAAGGCCATTTTTAGCAACTTTTTTAGGACTACATTATTTTTGAAGCCCCAAACCCAACCAAGACATTTGTGACCCTGGAAAACAAAACCAGTCGGAAGTGGTGATTTAGTGGTGATTGAGATTTATACATGTTCTAAACGCTGAAGAAATAAGTTTCTATTGATGTATGAAGATCTCAACAATGCATATTACTAATTAAAAAAAAATACTTTCGGAAAGAAGTTGACTAAATACCTACATGAAACATGATCTTTACTTACTATCCTAAGGATTCTTGGCAAAAAAAGAGAAATCAATCATTTTGCCCCATACTATGTATTTTTGGCTATAGCTACAAACATACCCCAGCGACCTAAGACCATTAAAAAGGAAGGTTCGGAACAACATAAGAGTGAGTGAATGAGTATTTAACATTGTTCACCTGTTTCTTGAGCTCCTCCACTCTTTTCCTCAGCAGGGCGTTCTCCTCTTCCAGTAAGCGGTACTCTAACGGCCGGGTTGAGAGGGCAGTCTGAAGCCCCAGGTCATAATGTCCCCCACCAGTCCCATCGGTCAACCGCAGCCCCTCCAAACGCCGTCTCTTCAGCTGGAGGGCCGTGTGGTCGACAGGTGCCTCCACCGGCCCCGCTTCAAACATGCCATTTTCAAACAGAGGGTCGTAGACGGAGCAAGGGCCCCTGTCGTACCGCCGATGACCCACCGTTCCCATCGACATGCAGCCGCTCAATGAGCTTCCTCCTCCACCTGACATGCCCTGCTCTCTGCAGCCACCCAGGTTGGGACACCCCATTCCCATGTAGGTTCCAACACCGCCACCAACGAGACCAGACATCGTGCCGCAGGCCCCGCCAACACCTCCCGCTCCACCACCAACGGCGTTCACCATACCGCTGACGCCACCGGTGACACCCATCATACACCCGACTCCACCTCGGGACGGAGCTTCATACTCATAATCTTTCCTAACGTGCCGGAACTTGCACTTATTACCCCGCTGGCACTCTCCTTTCAGGTAGTCTCTACAAATAGGCACCTCTCCACGACTCAATGGGAGGTCGGTCGGAGACAATCCCAACCCGGCCGCCACCTTCCCCCTGAGCCGAAGTGGAAGCTCTCCGGTTTTCTTATAATAGTCCTCGTCTTCCTTCGAGCCGTGCACAAATCTGCAATTGGTGCGTACGCACTCTTTGTTCTGATGGTCGTGGCAGAAGATGAACTCGTTCTTCTGCACGCCCAAATCGGGAACCTCATTGAAGTCTGGATGCCGGAAGCGGCAACGCTTGCCACGCTTGCAGACATTCCGTAAAAAATCCCGGCATACACCATCCAGTCCCAAACCGGAGTTGAAAGCCCCGTTTCCTAAAGCCCCGCCGCCTCCCATGGCTCCGGGACCCCCGTTACCCCCTGCACAGCCTGCAGAGCCACCAACTCCTGTCACTCTACCTTCTCCACCTGTCCCGGACCCTCCCTCGTCCCCGGTGCCCACCCCTGTCCCGCTGCCACCCCCACCACCACCTGCCAGGTAGGCACTATCCCGGTCAGGCATGGCGCTCGGCCCGGCGGGAAGAGAACGCTGCGCTCATGTGGGACACAGAGAGATGGAGGTCATATGAGTGTTCAGAGTTATAGTGCAAGAAGAAGAAGAGCTCAGACTGTAAACGAATGCAGATCACAGATCCACCCAGGCACCTGTCAATAGAATAACAATATAACATCACAAAAGTGATTTTATGTCCATAGAAAGAACATTAAATAAAAGTAAGGTGTCTACTTTAAAGGGTTCAAATACGTTTTTGAAGAATAAAATGTCAATATTTGGTTGAAATAATGTTACATTCAGTGCGACACAATATTCATGTCAAAATTAAAATACATGTTTTTCTGACTCGTACATATTAAAATAAATTTAAAAATAAGGAAGAATACATTTGATCATGTTCTAAATGATTTAAAAAAAACAAGTGGGTAAATCCTAGGATAGTCGCAATTTAAAAAAAAAAATAAAAAAGGGTAAAATTACAATTAATTAGTAGTTGTTGTAAATATGCCTGACAAGATTGTTACACTGGATGATATTTTGGTGTGTACATCAGTAACTGTGCAATATTTATTTTTGGCTCAGAAAAACAAAATTGCAATAAATTTATACAGAACACCTTTACATTTTTTAAGGGAAACACAACAACAATTTAAAGCAGCATTACACTTATTATTTTTTATGGTTAAACCCTTTTTTCATCTTTGACCCAAATACATATTACCGCAGAAGTATCATAATATAATTGCATAAGTAATTTGAAATAATGAATAATAATCTATTATTTTTTATCTATATCTGTTATTACCATTTGTTCCCTATAAATCACACAGCAAAACATTTTTCAACATTAATAAGAAGCATTCCTCGAGCAGCAAATCAGTATATTAGAATCATTTCTGAAGGATAATGAGACGCTGAAGATCGGAGTAATGAGTAATGAAAATTCAGCTGAGCATCACAGGAATACATTTTTGATTTATTATATTTAAATAGTCAAAAAGACAATTAAATAAATATTTAAAATAACATACAGGCCAATAACTAATGTTATTGTTATTACTTTCTATTTAAAAGTATTTATTTTAATTTTATTATTTAATATTTTTTAAGCTTTTCAACAGCTTACTTTTACGTCTATTCAACTCTTCTGTATTTAGTTCAGTTGCATCACATAAAAAACACACAACTGCTGTTGTGAGGATCATTTCAGACTTACAACGGCATGCAAAATTTGTATTTAAAACTTTACACATTTTAAAAGTAAATCTTGAAATTGGCCCGTCATGATAACTATTTGTCACTCAACGCAAAAACTAAAACTTGCCAATATTTTAATTTCTTCAAAGCATTTATAATTCTTCCTGTTAATGCAGATCTTGACTAAACATTTGTTAAAGCAAGTAAACTAAAAAAATACGACGATGTTATGGTTTTGTGTGGAAACACCATGTTTTGCATAGCAACAGTACTCTCTCAAAACAACAATAGTTGCAGCTCTAATACAGCTAAATGCTGCCAAATACGCAATATTTTTACCTACTGAGCGTTACAGAAGTAACCGGATATTGTCGACTGGTTTCTTTTGAACATTATCTAGCCTAAATCTTCAACGATTCATATTTTATCCTCATCACACAAAACATGCTGTCCACTCTCAGGCTCTCTGGCACAAAGGCCTGAACAAGGCGCATGTACAGAACGCAAAGACAACAACGTAAACCATCACTACTAATAAACAACTCACCAAGAGTACACAAGAGATTAAAGAGACTAGCTGTACGATAGTACTAATCGTAAGCATCAAGTATAAATTAGCCGTGAGTATGCTTACATTAGAACACAAGCTGGTCCATCAACAACTTCCGCTTTTCTTTTTCGAAGCACTTCCTGTGCCGTAGTGCACGTCAAAATAAAAGTCCTTTAATAAAGACAAGCCAATGTGGCAACGTCACGGTATTCATTTGGCACACGGAATAGTTTCCAAAATATTGTACTTTTCGTATGAACCATCATACTGGTATTATTCCATTACTAAATACAATTAGTCAGAACATCAATTGTCGGTGTATTTCTCAAAAAAAGTTGAAAGTACAAAGAAAACGTGCAACACCAGACTTAGTTTTTTTTTTTTTTTTTTTAAAGGTGAACATGTTTATATATTAGTGGAACAGTCAAAAGAATTGCTAGAACATTATATTGGCGTTAAACTGAGAATTTTAAATTTTATGTTATGTTACATAAACCATAATTAAACATCCAACCCGTCAACGTGGGTCTTTTTAACTCAGTGTATATTTTTTAATGTTAAAACAATATAGGTATATATATATATATATATACATATATATACACACACGTTATATACACATGTTGACAAGACGTATCAGGTTTTAACATTTAATTGAATGTACAAGAACCAATAAGCCAGTATAGCATGATGGTTGTCAAAAGTTTATTTGTATATTAATAAGAAGGTCAGACGTTAATGTTCATATCTGATCATCTTATAAAGATGTAGAGCAGGAATGCAACAGCAACATAACCTGTAAAGAAAGAAGAAAGTGTAAGTCAAAGTGACATTCCAGGTAAACAGCAAATGTTTTATCACCATAAATAACTGTGCATTAAGATAACAGTTTTGTATTGCAGTTTTTCTAAAAATGTTCTTTTTGTGCTAATTTTCAGACACTTCCAGATCTGAATTTCAGATAAAGCCAGGTTCAAAGGTTGACGGATTAGAACTAAGGGTTTTTTGATGAACAAACCTAACTGCAAAAATGTTCACAGCATAATCGGGACTAAAACTATCAAATTTGATGTCCATGCTTTTGGACACTGAGAAAATGCAGATTTGCAGATGAAATAATAAATAATTGATAATGTGTTAAAAAAAAAAAAAAAAAAAAAACACCACCACACTCTTAAATGTGTATTTTGACTGTTCTGTATGCACTAGTCGGAAAGAATATGTTATGGAAGTCAAGCAGCCCAAAACTGACCAATGCATGAAAGACAATTATGGTATTAAATTATAGTCAGGGTAAAAACTCTAGTATTTCTGGATCTATGTTCCATAAACACCTTGTTTTTGGACCATTCAAAGCCTGTATTTTAGTTAGAACTGGTTAATATTTATTTCTATACGAATGTATGATTAAGTTAACTGAAATGGCAATGCAGTAAGTGCACTAAAGTGATGCACGAAAAGTCTTTTGAATAATAATGATATGCATTTGAAGGGCCACTCACAAGACAGTGATTTATTTTCCAGTGGGTCTGACACTTTCAAAAACACCAGCTTCCCTCATGGCTTGGAACTCCTTCTCTGAATCATAATTTTTGTAGAATTCAGCATAAGCCCGTTTTCTGGGCTCTGCGACTGTGAACTGCAGAAAGACACACAAACATTTTCTTAGATTCAAGTAAAACTGTCTGTAGAAGAAGAAAGACGGAAAAAAAAGTTGAAGATAACGATTGTGCAACCAAGTGAACCGACTGATGATGCGTGAAGTAACGTTAACAGAAAATCATATTTATGTAAAAGTTGTCAGTTTGTTACACAGCAGTAAAGGGTGATCTATTTAAGTCCACGGATATGAATGCAGACACATCAACATCAGTGTGTCCAAATCAAAGAACGTTCATATTCCCTGCTGCTGTAACGTTAGCAGTTTTATTAAAATGCTATGCATTTAACCCTACGTCTGTGTTTATATTGTTTATCATCCAGCTGATTAGACAGATATGAATGTTTATTCATAACCATATCCTGAAAATAAGTAGGTCTAAATATTGTTATCTAACGTTAATGCTGAATTTAGCTAACAAGCTTGCTGGTGCTGTTATAGTCATGTTTAGATAATGTCCAAATGTTTTTTATAAATAACATCTGAGGGGAAAAAGAAAAGGATTTGATATTCTAGAAACTACATTAATTAACAGTTGTGTGTACAATGGTGAAGTAATGCCCTTGCATTTGTCCATGAGTGTTTACAACACAGACAAGGTTTGAGGGAGGAAAAAAAAAAAAAAAAAAAAAAAATAATATATATATATATATATATATACACACACACACACATATAATATTTTCCTTCAAATGTTTTTCTTAACTTATTCTCATGTTATATATAACGCTCTGCAAAGCAATAGCCTACGCTTATTGAAGTAAAATTGAAGTAAAAAGGTAAAATCCCAGGTATTTTGGGCAGTAAGATTATGAAAAAATATTTGCTATATAAAATTAAGTAGACCATAAACATTGCAATACATTTTACTTAAGTACATAAAAAAACCAAGTACTTTTGTACTTTCACTCGAGTAAAATCGAAAAAGGAGTACTTTTACTGGTGTAATGTTTTATAGTATGTATCTGTACTTTTACTCAAGTACTTGATTTGTGTACCTCATCCACCTCTGCTGTTAAGGATAAATCATGAAAATCATGTTTTGAACAGCACTGAAGACCACAAAGATCTAATATTGTGTATACGATCATAAAAATTGCTTGATTAACACAATAACACTGACCTTGAATATGGCTGCTGCAAGGAAGGAGACCGCGAATGCGATGGGCAAATGCACCCTCAAACGCTTGGCAAGCATGCCTCTCATTGCTGGCTTTGGAAGTGTCATTGTTGACTTCTAGAAAGAGAAGACAATAATAAGAATTAATAAAAAAAAAAAAAAAAAAACTTCATACACTAATGGCAACTCTTCAGCACAGCTACGTGCTATTCTGACCATCATAAATGGACGTCTGAACGACTTTCAGACAGCCATACAAAGAGTCACGATTACATTGTCTAATCATTTTTAGATATTGCTAAATTGCTTGTTTTATATACAGATGTGCTTTTCACCGCGGCTCTAGAGTTTAGCGCTTTAGCCTACACGCAATACGCTTGTTATTTCTCCAATGTTAGACGTGATAAAGCGCGTGCAGACAGACGCAAAGCCGAGTTTACTGTTACTTGAAATATGACCATTTTGATTCATATCAATTCATGCCATGGTGCCTTTTCAGACAAGGAACAATCTGCTTAGCTAACACTAGCGATGACGACCTGCGACAAGACGTAGTTCAAAAACGAGGCACGTTCAGCTAAATAAAATGGAAGCACTTTAGTGCTATTGAAAACACAACAGCTTGATATTCCTAATGTTTATACAGATTTCACTATAGAAGTTTTGTTATAAGCGTTATAGCAAGCTCGATATTTACCGTTTAATTGGCGACCTTCAGCACGCACATCCGGTTACTCAGACAGGAAGACGTTTTATTCTGGGCCAAACTACGGAAACCCACGAAGAACAAACACAGTGGGGCCGATTCAGACCAACAAGGGATGGTTTTGTCATCACAAAGAAAAAACACATTTTATTCTCTCATTAAAAAAATAATATTTATTTTATTTATTTATATATATATTCATTTTTTATATAATATATATATATATATAGTATCACACTGTTTAAATACACTGTACTTTCA
>JAUYWG010000039.1:18895351-18915488 GCA_034779775.1 Enteromius afrohamiltoni | reverse complement strand
TCATTAATTAAGAAATACAAACATAAAAAAATACAAATAATTTTAAAAACAATATTTTTTATATACATAATGTCTTTTATTTAAAAAAAATCGGTGGAATATATACAAATTCCCTTTTTTGGTATCGTACTTTTATTACAAACTATTTACTGACTGTATTAAAAGATTATAAAATAATAATAAAAAAAATAGGTAAAGACAACTCATGCGTTTTAAAATAATGAATGTTTCGGGTTTCATGAACATCTGGCAACCAACGGTTGCCATATAGAGAGAAGCTGACAAGTCGAATGGGACTGGGTCGGTGTTGCCATATCCCTCTAATTATATATGACTTTTCACTCGTTTCCTAGTCAGACCAAGGTGCTTGCTTTTCTACTGCATCTGGCAACACTGGATAGGGTTACAATCCCCCGATCTTCAAATAGCAGCTGCGGAGATCAACAGCCGCTCGAGTCCGGAGAATTGAAACTGAAATTCAACACCGCCCGTTCCTGCAGCGCCTCAGCCGGTAAAACGTGCTACTCACCCCGGTTCGCGCGTCTTCTAGCTTGTTCTAGAACCACGACTGACTAACGTTAGTTATCTCACGTAATTCACATGCTGGTTTGTAAATACAACAACTGGGAACTTTAAACAAGCGGAGCTTAGCGCTCAACGAAACCCTTCCGTCAACGTCTAAGTTACTTTCCGGTGATTCAACTCCAACGTGATTGTACCACGGTAACTTTGTTTTAACGTTACGCTAAGTTTATGCGTTTCGCAACAATTTTACCTGCAGTACGTAATATTGATCTCGTTAGTAATACAACATTGCTAATAAACAGCACACGAGGTTCACGCAGCATTTGATCGTTTCAGTATCAACATGCCTCAGAAGCGGCGCTCGCAGTCGTGGACGGAGCTCAAACAAGCCGGTAACGAGTGTTTCAGGGCCGGTCAGTACGGAGAAGCCGTGAGCCTCTACAGCCAGTCTATCCAGATGCTGGAGAAGTCTGGTAAGAACAGTCAAATATAGTCATATTTCAGATATTACCACTTAGCTAATTAGCATGTTTTTGCACATGTACCATGGTATTCTTGTACTCGCGTAAAGAATCCCGTCCTTTTTGTCCTTACAATACCGCCAGTAACGTTACTATGGTATTACTTAGTTAGGAGGGGGGTTGGGGGTCTGTGGAAAAGTTCAGAGAAAAACAAAGTTAAGTTACAAAGCAATGGCAACAGAGCAACGGTTCCTCATAATATAACAGATGTAAAGGAAGCAGTGGTACTAACGCAAATAAAGACACGCCAATGTTCTGTTCGCAGGTCAGAAGAAGGAAGATCTGGGTATTTTGTACTCTAACAGGGCCGCCAGTTACTTGAAAGACGGAAACTGCAGTGAATGCATTAAAGACTGCACATCGTGAGTGCAGAAAAACAGCAGGTGCAAAAATAAAGTGGTTGTGTGCCGTGTTAAAACAATCTTGTTATTCGTCTTTCAGGTCTCTTGAACTGGTTCCGTTCGGATTTAAATCTCTTCTTCGCCGTGCGTCAGCTTATGAAGCCTTGGAGAGATACAGACAGGCATATGTGGACTACAAAACTGTTTTACAGATAGACCGGAACATACCGGCTGCTCACGACGGCGTCAATAGGTAATTCTGCAGGATCAGGGTCTAGAGTTATTATGCCATAGAGAACGCACTGATCAACAGTATGATAAAGAGGTAATGCACAACATATAAGTATAAGGATGTACCATGATGCAACACATTGCTCTTTCCCTCCAGGATGACCAAGGCTTTGACAGATATAGACGGACCATCTTGGAGAGAGAAACTGCCTCCAATTCCCACCGTTCCGATGTCTGTGAAAGAAAGCCTGGCCCAAGCTGCCAGCTCAGCCCCCAGCCCACAACAAAACAGCGTGATTGACAACAAAAAAAAAGGTATTTACCTGTGCCGAACTGAGCGTGGCCAACATATTTCAGCACTTGATTTTTAATTGCATTATTCTAAGCACCAGGACCTGAAGCTGCTAAAAAGGCCAAGGCTCTGAAGGAAGAAGGCAATGCGTTTGTGAAGAAGGGTGAGCACAAAAAAGCCATGGAGAAATACACGCAGTCACTCAGTCAAGACCCTACAGAGGTCACAACCTTCACAAATCGGTAAGAAACGCCACCAGTCATTATGCTGCTAAATGTCAGCGATCCTACGGTTATGGAAAATTCATTTAAAAACTGGTTTGATAACACGTGTAAATCAATATTGCTTGTAGGGCTCTCTGCTACCTGTCATTGAAGATGTACAAAGAAGCTATTAGCGACTGCAACGAGGCTCTTCGATTGGATTCTGCCAACATTAAAGCTTTTTACAGACGTGCCCAGGCAAACAAGGAACTCAAAGTACGTTTAAATCCTGATTAAAGTTCATTGTCTCAGCTAAATTGTTTTACGAATTGGAATTCATTTACCAACAGTTTGTCTTCTTAAAAATGTAAAAACCTAACACTTGTTTTCTTTATTTATTATACAAAAAGGCCTAGCTTGTTCTATTCCGTTTTCTGTTGATTATATAATTTTTAGCACTTGTATCATTTCTCGTGTTGATTTTGATTGCTTACATTGTCCTCATTTGTAAGTCGCTTTGGATAACAGCATTTGCCAAATAACTAAATGTAAATGTAATACTTTTTTTTTCCCTAGAACAAGAAAGCTGCAGTTGAAGATCTTAACAGTGTGCTCAAAATCGAGGCAAACAACACGGCGGCACAGAAACTATTGCAGGAAGTACAGAAGATGAAATAACCATGATTGTACACAGTGAGGAAACTTTCGCCAAGTGCCTGGAGCCGATTTGCCTCTCAAAGCTGCAACTTTGGCTACAGACTTTAGATATGCACATCATAATGCTATTTTAAATCTAGGAAATAATCTGAGTGTTCATGTTCCCCTAAGCACATTTGACCGGGTGTGTTGTTGTCAAGGCAAAGTCCACCTGTGTGTCCGAGATCAAACCTGTTCTGTTAATTGCACCTGTCCATTTAAGTAGTCTTTAATCGAGTGATTTAGCATGTGGTTTTTAAAGCATCTTTCATTGCACGTTTAACTAACTGTCAGTTTAGATTGATTCAAAAAGATTAAGCAATTTTTTTTCCCCTTTCTTCTACTTTTTGTGCAAAGATGTTGTATTCTTGTGGGTAATTACTGTCACAACCAATTAATGTTTATATACATTTGTAAAGACTTGACACCTGTATTTATTGATGTTTCATATGGCATTTTGCATCAAGACAACGTATGCATGTAGTAATTAAAGAGAATGTTCAGGAATATTGTATTATCCTGTAAACATGCAAATGTAATGCTGTGATCAGTGATTCCTTTTTTTTCCCCCTTGTGTATAGGTAGTACAACTGAAAATGCATGATGCAGATTTAGTTATCTGAACTATAATATGGCTTAAATTCAATATACTTTTGCAAACAAATAATTGGAATTACAGTTAACCCCAAATCTGACTGTAAATGGGTTTTGTTTGTAAAAACAAACATTCACTTTCTGAAGTAATCAACAGCATGTGACAGAATGCTGAATTTCACCCAAAAATGAAAATGCGCTATAAATGATTTCACCCATCAGGCCATCCAAGAGTTAAGATTATTTATCAGAAACAGAATCAGAGAAATTCAGCATTACACCACTTGCTCACCAATGGATCTGAAGTGAATGGGTATCGCCAAACAGTTCATAAAAATGTCACCTTCACCTTGTGAAGAAAAAAAGCTGCATCTTTGCAATAAAAGCCATTGAGACAATTTTAACCTCAAACCATTACACATCTGGTTAGTCTCCAGTTAAAATGTCATCTTGCCTGAATCAGGAGAGAAATACACACAGATCAAGTTTACAAGCAAAAACAGACCAAAAGAGCTAGAAGTTACAGCAGGTTTTACTTATTTTAGACTCATTGTGACCAGAAGCAAGGTTTTAAAACACCTTGATGGATTAGTTTGTTACACAGTTTTCAGGCCACAAAAAAAAAATTATTTACTGGACAGCACCCATTCGCTGCAGAACATTTAAAACCGTTCTTTTAACTTGCATGGAACATTCCCTAAATGCTTATTAGTAATAAACATTTAAACGCCATTTAATTCTTTACATAAGAATGAGAAGATTGTGCTCAATTGAATGTACACCACTACGAAAAACAATACAGCGCAATTTGGAACTGATAAAATTTTTATTTCACTTTAAATTGTCTTTTACACTTTCCTGATTATAACATGTAGGTGAAACTAGAACTGTTTTAAAAGACATACACAAATCTAGTATTACGTCAATAACCAGGTTGTATTTTTTTTTTTGTCATTTTGTATTTTTTTTTTTCCTTAAGCTAGTCTAAATTTTCACAACCACGTGCGCGCTAAGCAATGAAACCGTCACAGAAGCTAACTTTAGGCAGAATACTGGTCAGTAAAAACAAAGCAATTGGAGATACCAGATATACAGACAGGCTCGGCTCCACATTCACTACTGTATTTTTTGTAATCAAGCGTAGAATAACTGCCATTTGTTCAGCTAAGGGGAGATAGAGAGAGAGATTTCGTCTTCAGTGCATGAACATTGTCTTCAGCTCGAGACGGATGAGTTCTACACCTAAGTGGAATGTTATGGTGATGTGACAAGGTATTGTGACACTGAGTGAGTGGCTACCCCTCGAAAACTGCTCCAGGTCCAACTATTTGCCAAATCCGCAGACTTTGGGCCAGGACTTCAAAGCCTCCACTGGTCTGCATCACTATCCTCCGCAAAATCAGTTGAACTGCTACGGTCTAACCGAAACTCCTCTCTTAGCAGAAATCAGGCGTAGTGAAGCACAAAGCCAGTCTAAGGCCCCAAAACACCACCTGATTTACATGAAGAGGTAAAAGGTCAAGCACTGACTTCTGTTTCGTAAGAGGGTTAAATATTTAAATTAAAAAAAAAACAAACAAGTTTTTGCAAGAATTTAGTTTCAAGAGAAATCTATATTTACCTCTAAAATGTTTACAATTTTACAACTTTATTAAACAGAAGTGTGGGAAATATTACTTAATAAAAAAAAATGCACAGAACAAACCAGGAAAATCGTTTACTGATGTCAAACAGCACCTTTATGTTGACTGCCTCCTTGACAGCACATTAGGAAACTCTCCAGTTTGTTCACAACAAGGTCTGTAATCGTGAGGGGTCACATACTGATGGAATGTCTACCTTAAAACCGAATATAGACATGGAATGGCAAACCTCGGGTCCCTTTTGTCGTCGTTAGCCGTGTATGTAAAAATCACGCACATGACAGCAATAATAGTAAATGCATGTTAGTCAGTGTCACAATACAGCCTGTTTTCATCCCTTCTGTATGAGATCGCAACAGAATTGTACTGCTACTCATAACGAAACCGTTCATTAAGCACAAGTTATGCAGGAGGAAAAACTGAACGTCACAGTGTTTGTTAAATTAATGGACAGTTTAATAACCTTTTGAATAAAACCAGCAATTGCCAGTACACTATTGGAGAGAAAAGACAGAGGAGGGAAAAATGGGTGGGGAGGGACACTATAATGCATTATATCCTGCTAGGCCAGAGAACATATACCTTTTAAAAATGTTAGGAGGGATTTTGGGAAGGGAAAAAAAAGATGGAAATTCTTTTCCACTATTCAACCATTTTCCCTCGTCTGGGGGAAAATACACAAACAGACATGTTCAAGACAAGTCAGCCTTGGAAAAACCAAACTTCACCCTGCCGCCCGTGGCTTTAGGGATACAAACTTGTAGATCAGGTACAATTCATGCTGCTCGTCATACAGAAAGGTGGATAAAGGTGAGGTGGACTGGATGGAGCAGGGAATTATGGGCTGTATATGTGTAAGATAAAGAGTGTAGGTGGATTTAACAGTGAAGTGCAACGCCTTTAGTTCTCGCCCTCGCCAGCATCCCCCTCATCACCCTGGTTTTCTGATGTCCACAGCTGCAGAACAAAGAAGAAAAAAAAAAAAAAAAAAAAAAAGTTAAAATAATGAAATCATCATTACCCAAAATCAACTTTTTTACCATAACAACAGTGTAATATTAAATAGCTTTAACATCAATACGAAAATAAATTCTACAGTACCTTCTGATTACACTGCAAAACGTAACCATGATTCTTAAATCAAGATGACCGATAAATGAGATACGTCTTATTTTACACTAATTTTAACTGAGCTGTCGAGAGAGAAAAAAAATTTAAATTCTGATAAGCTAATTCAATGGGAAAACACACCGACCAGTTTGTGTTATTTTAAGCATAAACTGACATAAAAATTAACTTTGCATCTTAAACGTATCCTGCCTGACAACTAGAAATACTAATACTAATTAATAGAAAACTATTAATAAAACAACTTGCATATATAAAAAACTATTTAAATTAAAAAGACAAATTTGTAAAAATAAATAAATAATAATTTTGGCAGATTATTTGTATTTTTTCAGAAAAAAAAAAAATAAAAAATATATATATATATATATATATATATAAAAATCACAACCGCTTTAAATCACTCACACTGCTTAAGACTAGCATGGCTCAGGTTATCCTTTTTTATTTAATTTATGATGAGCAGTCTATTCATTCTAATATAATTCTGCACTGTTCATTTTAAAACCAAAGTTAGCACTTACAGTGAGGTTGTCCCTTAGTAACTGCATGATCAGGGTGCTGTCTTTGTAGGAGTCCTCGTTCAAGGTGTCCAGCTCAGCAATTGCCTCATCGAAAGCCTAAGGTGAAGGTAAACATGAGGGTCAGTTCTGTTGCCTTTCTGTACACTCTAGTATTCAGTATAAACTCCTTTAGTTTCACATTCCAAATCACTTTTTGAAGATATCCACTGAATGTTGCAGAAATAAGGAGGGATGAAAGCATAAAGACTACATTGCATGTACCCAAAACAGAAAACGTCAAACAAGCTGCAGATGAACCGATAATTGTCTAACCGTCTTTGCCAAAGCGCAGGCCTGCTCTGGGGTGTTGAGGATTTCATAGTAAAACACGGAGAAGTTCAGTGCTAGTCCCAGCCTGATGGGGTGTGTTGGCTGCATTTCCCTTTTGCTGATCTCAAATGCATCCTGGTAAGCCTTCTGAGAGTTGTCCACTGTGGCTATAATTTGAGAGGAAACAAAATCAAATTCATGACCATCACATCATAGCATAGCTCTGGCTCGCATCTCACTATTTACTCTCAGGACTGGACCTTAAACTTCAGCATTACCAGTTCCAATCATAACCCTAATGTATCGGTTTAACAAAATAATTTATATTTAGGCAACTTCCTTCTTGCTTCATAAAGAAAAAGAGCTCACTTCTCTTTGATTCTCCGGATGCCACCTCGGACAGGTATCTGTAGTAGTCTCCTTTCATTTTCAGGTAGAAGACTTTGCTCTCTGCCTGGCTAGCGTTGGGAATGAGGTACTTCTCCAGGAGACCCTGAGAGAAAAGAGAAAAGACCGATTTTCTTAAAGACAAAGTATGCAGTTTTGGATCCATCCTAATTGCGTTTTTCATCTGAGCAGTATCATGTTACACATCAAATTGATTTCTTTTGCTCTAATCATACAGTGACGTGCCTTGCTGTCTTCATATGGCAGCATCCTAAGTGAAAAACATTAAGTGCATCAATCATATAAAGCCGTGCACCCGAAGCAGAACAATCTTGAAACAACAAAAGGAGTTCCAAAAGAAACAACAGTATTCGAACTAGCATAATTATAGACGTTAACACTTTTTGACTATTAATTACGACTTTCCCCTGCTTCTCAAAAGTAATGTAGTTGTTTGTTTATGATGTTAATGTTGTAAGTTTAGGTATTAGGTAGGATTAGGGATGTAGAATGAGGCATTAATCAGCACATATTCTAGTAGTATCCATACTAATAATGCGTGTAACCCTGAAATGTAGCCCACTAAGGTTTAATTTTGCATAAGCGACAGAATAATAATCCCATTTTTATCTCGGTTGTAAACCAAAAGTAAGTGAAAATTAAATCGGGTGGAACTTATAGAACTGTCAATTCAACTGTCAAATGTTTTCTTCACACGTCACGTCTCTCTCACCAGCACGTCGTTGCAGATGTCCTGAAGCTCAGCCTCGATCTTCTCACGGTATTCACGCGCCATCTGCTGTTTCTTCTCATTGCCCTCCGTTTTCTGCTCGATGCTGGAGATCACGCGCCAGGACGAGCGGCGGGCGCCCACCACGTTCTTGTAAGCCACGGAAAGCAAGTTGCGTTCTTCGTTGGAAAGCTCAACACCGCCCTCTGTGACGGCCTTCATAGAAGCAGCCATGTCATCATAGCGCTCGGCCTGCTCAGCGAGCTTTGCCTTCTGCACTAGGTCGCTCTTGTCCATGATGCAACTACAAAAGCACGAGACAAAAGAACGAAATGCATGTTGGTGAGCTACTTTTACTATAGTCTGTACACATGTAACAAAATTAAGTCAAGTTTAGAGTTGCTTAGTGAGCTTGGCTGACCTCCTTTTGTTGTAAAGAGGTCAACTTTCAAGTTGGTGCTTATTTTGACCCGCACCAGATACTATTATTAAATTTGGGACTTACGATGATATAAGTCTTACTGAAGGCTACCCAGGAATGACTACGTAAGATGACCAATGCAAAGACAGTCTCAGGGACTTTGTCTCAATGGATTCATCACTGAATCATCAAATCAGAGTCAAAAACATCAGTAAAGTCTCATTTGAGTTTATAATACTCACTGATGTTATAACAATACAAGAGGTTTACCTAAAACCAGTCTTGTTAAACAGAGCTTCCTTAAGACCTTAAGATTTCTTGAGTTGTCGAATCAGCTTTCACACTAGTCTACTTGAGACCCCATGTCAATGCAAAATAATGCAGCATGTGTGTTTTTCTTTCTTGAACTCAAAATTAAGATTCTCTGCTGATCAAAAATATCTTTGCTACAACCAAAATCCACCAAAAGTAAACTTGTATAATGAAGTTAACTAAATGGTCTGGTATAAGAAAGCGCATCACACATCTTAAGAAAAATAACGAACAATATACATCAACACATTAATCAAAAATTAAGTTTGGGGTTTTATTTTGCCACATGATTTATAAAATATAACCATGCATTTCTGCAAAATAAACCAGGTTTATGTATAGATATTTATAAGTAGTACTTAATCTAAAATACTTCAGTCCAACTGTTTTGTTGTTGTTATAACATTTGTTTTACATTTCCGAGAAACACACACTGTAATAGGGAAACAGTTTTATTTTGCCATGTTTTTTTTCTCTCTTTTCTTCATTATTTACTACAATTATCATGCATTTATGCATAATTAACCAGGTTTAACTATAGTTAAAGGCATAATCAGTGGTTAACCTAAAACATTAGTTTAGATCAATAACAAATACAGGACCACTAGAACTTGTTTTCACATGATTTTACAATTAGTGTAACAATTGACAAACAATCAGGTTTTATTTTTAGCTCATACTGCACTGACGCAGTGATTTCGGGATTTCTGAAGTATACAACCCAATTAAAATACAGGTCAAAAAAATTACTCCTAAAACACTCTACTGATTATCCACCTTTGTGTAATATAACCGATCAAAGTCCAAACCAAACCCACTAGATCACCTATTCTAAATCACATATAACCTTGCTGCTGCTTAATATCACATTTATCCAATTGCCCCGTCTATCTTTGTGCAAGGTCATGGAACCCGACATGGATTTGGGATTCTAGCAGGCCACAGTGGGAATTTCAGCCCTGTCAGCTATCAATACGTGTTTAAGTGGCAACGCCCAGGGCGTTGATGTCTCCGCCTGAACCCAAACCACAGGTAACGGTGTCAGGCGAGCAAACAGCCCTTCCAGCTCCTGGAGACCAATACACACGTGTGCGCTTGCTAATCGGTTACCTAACGTGACCGAGGAGGGCTGGAGTACTAGTTAAAACGCGTAGTTTGAATGATTAGTAGATGACATAATCTGGTGTCGAACTAGATTTATTTACATAGGCCCTCACGACGCGTCCTGACGACAAGTCCGCCGTCCTTTGACGCGATTGTTTCACAATTTAAACGATCCCAACTCACACCGTTGTGTCAATAAATCAACTCGAACGCATTTAGAAATACTAAAACTATACATTTGAGTCGCTCACAGCGCATAATCTCGCCAATACTGCACTGCAGCATATTCGAGGCTCTTCGCTCAAGCTAGCAGCGTTAGCCACCAATGCAACGCCCTCTCACTCACATTCCCTTGTGGAATTTAATCGGACGCGCCGATAATTCGCGCCCTATTAAATTTAACCGTTACTAATTGCAGGTCGTAAGCACTCGCTTTACCCCTCTAGCGTGTAATACTAATAACTAGTTAGCCGGTTAGCTTTCACGACGGCCGGGGGTTGAATAGACGCGGGAGCCGCTGGCCATTGCTCCCGTTCAGATGAGGGTTGTTCGGCGCGATGCTACTTTGATTGCGCTCTTACATAATAAACGTGCGGGAACGGTGCGCTTCTAATATAAATCGGACGTATTCGGAAATAAATCGGCAGTAATCGTTATTCATCGCCCGCCTCGGCCTAAGTCCTTGTACCCAGCCCCAAACCACAATAGACACCTTCCGCCATTGACAATGATGAGAGGGGCTTACATGAGCAACAATACAGCAAAATGCACCTGTAACATTCATAATATCAAACGAGCGTCCTTAACGGGCAACGTAACTCACATTTAAATATATTTCGAGTCCTGATTTGTGTCTGTTAACGATGGGAGTATCAAGCTGTCCTCCGTTTCGCTGCTCGGGGTATTCAGGGCAGTACCACTTCCGCTTGCGCTGACACTTCCGCTTCCTCTAAACTCCACCCCTCCCCCCCGCCAGTACCCATGGTAACCGCTGTCCGGGGTTTCCTTCAGCGTTTTACACGGTTCCTCACGTCACAAGGACCATGGTAATCAAAGTCGTGCGTGACGTAGTTAGTCACCATAGCAACCGTTGCCAGGAGGCGCTCGACAGCTTGCCGAATTCGAAATGGAAGCTTGTGAGATTAATAAAAACGGCAACAGCAGAAGACGATGTTTACTCGATCTCAGACTGTCTAATATTGACTGTATGACGAGTCTGTTTCATCCTTCCGCCGATGCATTCTGAAGCAGGCACAATATTAATAAAGATCTTTTATTTCTGTTTTTCGTCATAATAATGCTGCTATTTCTTATTTGTGTTGTAGATGTCACTTTTTTCACACATAAAAAAGCAACTAAAGTGATTCACATGCCAGAAAGAGTCTATAAAAACGTCATCGCATGAAAACAAGTTCAAACAGATCAGAAAATAAGTATCAATTAACCACTTAAATTAAAAAGAAGGGAAAACTGTATCAAAATAAATAATTACAATAGTAATATGTAGATTTGTACTAAAGGTCACATGGTCAGGAGTTATAGAAATAGCGCAGAATGTTTAATATCTAGAATATTTCTAATTTTACGTCATAACTTTTTATTAATTTAACTATATTAATAGTAAAAAGGAAAATGAATATGCATATGCAAACACTTAAGTACTTTTAAACATGATCCAATTCTCTTAAGTAAGATTTAGCCTTTTCATTTTGTTGATGTACAGTCACATGAATATATTTAATTTCATTCCATTAAAAATGGATTCATAAAATCTAATAATAAATTTGTGACCCTCTCTGTAAAATCCATTCCCAAAATAGAATTAAACAAGCATCAGAGTTTGATTTTAATCATTAATTTCACTAGCTTTGACATGGCCTTACTCAGTAAATATAGATATCAAGGTTACTTTTTCAAAGAATGTTCTTTACCTCATAAAGGTTTTATGTACAGTAGAAAACAGTAAATCACAAAACCGACTTTAGCTGGGATTTCACACCCAGGGTCACATTTGACAATGTTTCAAAGAGTATCTTGTGCCTTGATGAAAAAAAAGTTACATAATCAGCGTCATTAAATTTGATTAGTGACCTAGAAATAGAATCAGAATTTTAAATATATATATATTTTTTTACTATATGCTCATTTGACATCAAAACTATTTATATATAATTATTTGCCCATCTAGATGTTGTCTTATGCATTTGTTAATGTTCAATTATAACACATATGAATGAATCTAATTAATTAATTAAAAAAGGCCAAGAAATACAAGACAACCTATTTAAACCGGGTTTTATAACCCAGCTCTATCCTGTCAGCGCTTGTGATACACAGAAGTCACCAGTAGGGTGTAGTGTAGATCTCTACAGTTACAGCCACTCAAACAGGTCAGTCTGCTGGTTGCTTTAGTTTGTGTTAAATTTTACATTGGCTTATATGACACAGACAGAATAAAATCTGCGGGTTTAACCAACGTTAAACCATCGTTGTTAGTACTGTTTAAAGGAAAACGACATTTTATAGTAACTTAAAAATGGTATGACGTGAAGTCACAGCAATGATGACCTAACCACGTTTTCATTTGTTAAACAAAAATGCATAGCATTGCAGCTTTGCATTCATTGGGCAGACGTGCTCATTTAGGCATCATGAATTACAATCAAGTCAGACGATGATGAACGAAAATTATTACCAGGTATCGCACTCCTTACTAGAGCTAAAATGTCATATTTAGATGTTTAATGCACCCAAAGATCTTTGGAAAGTGCCACAAACATTTATTTTTGGATTTTGACACGTCCTCCTCGCATAAAAAGCCTTTCTGTTTTAATGCTTTTATCTTTTATTATTTTATTAGCATGAGGGGTATCAATAACAATGATTTTCTGATTATCTGAAGCAAACAGAATCAATGTTTCTATCAGGTAATCAATTAAGAAGCCTGTCTACTTCATTCATTTAGAATTGAATTATTAGGATGACCTTTACCCTTTCAAGTCAGGTCACACAAAGGTAAATCCAAAGTACATCTTCCTTGATGCATATTTGCGATTAATGTCTGTTTTGTAACTTCATGCATGCATTCGAGAAATTAACACATTCTACTCAATCATCCACTTGTATAGCAATGTAGAGCAACCACATTTGGTGCATGAATAATTAGATTTAATTTCTCACACTGTTTGGAAAAGAATACTTAAGTGTTCAATTAAACAGATTCCGCATTGAGCGAGTATGTTTCATAAACCATTCAAAGCTTTTCAGTGATGCTATATCATGTATGACTCAGACCCAAAATGAGGCTTTGTTATTTTGGGACAGCAACCCAGATGACCGAAAAAGACAGCATTAAAGAACTGAACATGGCCGTTATTATTATGAACGCTCGTTAATAATCTAAGCTTATCCTTTATATACAAGAAGCTCAATACATTACGCAGCCTAAAATTAGGGAACTATTTAATGGACAAATGTGGATATAAATTATATAAATGAGAGGAAAAACTGGCTGCCTGATGGAAATGTCTTGAAATAAACCTTAAAAAATACTCCAGCACAAAAGAGGCTGCCGTACAGTGACGAGCCTGTGCTCCCTGAAGGGACTGGAGAATAATATCTATAGCTGCGGGTCTCCAGGGAAATCTGTGCAGACCTGCTTAAGGCATGTTCAAGCAGATTTATTTGTTAAGCAATAGACGTGTGTTGATGCTGACTTGGTCACCTATTCATAAATCAAAGACACAGTTCGTCGCTGTATGTGTTGTTGTTCTTGTTATAATGACTGAGGCAAGCACCATAATACTTCTATTTATACTTTAGGTTTAGGCTCACAAACCAGCATTATTATAGTATAAGTTATATACTGCTATACTATTTATGATACTATTACTATACTATACTATACTGTACTATTATTTATTTATTTTATTTTTATATTTTATATTTCAAATATTTATCCTTTAGGTCTAAATGTAAGTTAAGTCATATATTTACATTACATGTAAGTTTATGTCAATTACCTAAAATTATTTTTTGAATAGTTTTTGTTTTAGTTAATACTACTACTACAAAAACAAACCCTTAACTCTAGTTTTAAAGGAATATATTTAACCCAAAAATGAAAATTTGCTGGAAATATATTTACCATCATAAACATCATAATCCGCAAGTATTCTGAAGTAAAAAGTTGTCTAATCTGAATCAAGAGAGAAATATGCACAGATCAAGCACTGCTTACAAGTGAAAGCAGTTCTAAACAAATGTATCTGATGTGAAAGATGGACTTTTTCACTGGAGGAAGCATTATTATGAATTATAGACATGCATTTTGATCAGAAGTGATGGTTTGAAATTAAAACAACCAGATGGATTTATTTCTTACGAACATGCAGAATTTCACTTTACAAGATTTTGCACATTCACTTGCAATTCCCTCAGTAAACATAAAAACTCATTTACGATTATATATTGTGGAAGATACTGGTGATTTAAACCTCTTCACTATTTAGTCCTCTTGGTAGAAATACAGGGCTGTTAAATTATATATTCAAGAAATGCAGTGCCTCACAAGACACACTGTATGCCTCTCATGTTGGAGAGCGAACATAATAGTCTTGGACAATAGCACACATCGATTGTTCAGCTACATAATGGAGAGAGCTGGAGATTCTTTACTATGCATGGAGAGAAAGGACTAAACTATACTACCACATGATATAGGCATAGTCTTTATGCTAGCATGCCATTTTTAGTACATAATCATTCCCTGGATAGAAATTAACACGCATTACTGACAGCCAAGCAATTGAAAGGAAGGAGCATAGCACAGCAGATTGGCATATATCATCTCAGCATGAAACATGAATGAGAAACTAGAATTGTACATTTTCTGAGGGAAAGATGAATGGTGCCTGCTAATGCAAAACTCACTCTGTGGTTGTCAGTATGTTGCTATGCAGTTGCTTCAGAGTTCTGGGTGGGTGCTAGGTGGTTGCCAGCTGGTTGCCAGGGTGCTACTGCATTCTGAGTGGTGCAATTTCTATGATTAATGGCTTACATGTTAGTCAAATATGTAATTTTTTGGCATATGTTTCCAGTTTTGTTTTATTATTTTGTTTTTCTGAGCATTTCTCAATATCCTTACACCTGCAGCTGCAACCAAATGCTGTAATGTAGTTATTACCTTCACAAAAAACAGCAAGTTGTTTCTGAATTTAACTCTGAAAAACTTGGTAAAAGATTTACTATCTTAGAGAAACTATTTTCATTCTAAAATTGTAAGTGAATTTACTCATATCTGATAAAACATGTTCCAGTAATCTGTTTCAATGAGCTAAAGGTTGAAATTCAAAATATTGGAGAAAGTTGTTTTCTTGCCCCTCCTCCTCAGACTCGGGTTACCAGATTGAGGAGACGTGGAACAAGTGCAATTTAAAATGAAAGGTGATGAGCCTTAAGTTGATGAGTTAATAAGTTTACTGAGATGCTGAGGCATTTTATGCCAGGAAGATCTCTGACCCAGTTCATTTGCTGGCTTCCACTGCTGCAATACGCTTAATATTCCACCAACTGGCAACCGGCAGGGTGTCAAAATCCAACTGGTTACTATGAGAAGAGGGTGAAGTCACACAGGCAGAAACAAAAACCGGCATTCCAAAATGGAACGTACGTTTCCCAAATATCTTCAAACATATTCTAGTAGCTATTTCATGCAACAATAACAACAGCAAAAAAAAGTGTTTTAAAAAATGTGCATAGTGTTGTTGCATTAGTTGCACTCCAGGATTTACTTTGCAAAAAAGGTGAGCAAGAACTGCTAAATGGACAAACTGACTTAAACACAATTAAAGTTGATCAATAAGTGCCAAGGAATATTAAAATCATGATTGCTTTTTAACGGCATCTCCATACAGTCTAACCATTTGATTGCCTTGGATTAAGTAAATGGAACTGTACTTTAGCTTCAGTCCAGATCTAGCATAGTTACTGGCTCTCTGTTTAACATGATTGTCTCAGGATGTGAACCGGTGCTTGACACACTTATCCTGTCCTTCATCCTCTGCGGTTTAATGATTAGCTGAAGATATTGGATATGAAAGACACAGCATCGTCCTCGAAGCCCCAATTTCTATATTAACTGGCAGCAGGCTGCTCCATTTTCAGCAATCTAGGTTGATGTGTACTGGAGGAAACCGATGGCGCTCTTAAAACGAGTGCCAAGAACTTGTGGTTGGCAAATGAAGCGAGGAACATAGAGTTTCTGCACAAGTCATCACATAATAAGTCTATACTCTTGTATGTCAGATATAAGAGTCAGAATACTTAAAATGATGCAACATGAATTCAAAATGAACCCTATTTTCTTTCTGAATAAAAATACTTATCAAAACAGGTTTTTAAAGAGACAGTTCACCCAAAAATGAAAATTCTGTCAACATTTCTCAATTAAATGTCCTTCAAACCTCACAAACACAAAAAGAGAAAGTATTAAACAGTGTTTGTTACCAAACAGTTTAGGTTCCTATCAACTTCCATTGTGTTTTCATATATAATATTGGGAACCAACACTGATTATTAACATTTAATTTATGCATTTCTGTGTGTATATATATATATATATATATATTGCGTTACTGTAGTAGTTTGTTTTGTAGTTCAACTGGAACTCATTGCATTTTAGTTATACACTTGTATATGTCAGATAAAACATGCAATATGAATTTTAAAATATAGTTCATCCCAAACCTACACAGGTTTGTGTTTTTCACAAAAGAAGATATTTTGAAGAACGTTGGGAACCAAAGCCTACATTATTCAAAATAGATGTATTATCCCGTTAAAAATTGTTTTAACAAACAAAGTCAAGTAAATGTTTTTTGTGCAGTTCTGTAAATAATTTTCCCCCTTGCATTACAATTTTCTATTTTTCACCTTATTCAATCTAGAACTCGCCGCATGTCATCAATAAATGCTGGAGCGTTTCAGTTTATAACTAAAGCATTTAGACTATAAATCTGCATCAAGCATTAATCACATAGAGAGGATAGTACAGTATCATATCATTTGTCATCAAGACCACAATTTTGATTCTGCAGTGCAAAGAAGAATTGATACAAAATGAAATATTCAGCAGCCCCTAAAGGCAATATATAGAATTTATTTGCACATATCCATCTTTGATCTAAATCTTCAATGCTTATCCCATAAGACACGCCTGCCTCGCAGCCCTCCCAGAGATATATAGTGGTGGGACGTCATCTGTAAATTGCTTTCTGACTCAGCATGTCCTGGTAAAATGAATTCACACTACAGCAGGTAGTGGGCCTGCGGTAGGAAACAGCTGGCTTCGTTATTTGCTTCTCTCACTCTGGTTGTCGCTGGTAAACAGAGACAGCCTGCGTGCATCGCTGTCCTTGGATGTGCTCAAACCGACCCAGTAGGTGAGCAGGCACCAACAAATGAGGTTACCACGGGAACAAGAGAGGGTGGCCTTAGCAGGTGTTTGTGAGACATATAGCATCTGCTGTGAATAACACTCAGGTGAAAGCGTGTATCTTCCTCAACAGCTCTCTTTTCTCTGACACTGCAACATTATGTCACTGAAATGTCATCATTTTCAATAACAACTTGTGCTCTCTCTCTCTCCACACACACACATTTAGTGAATTTGGGGCCCTATATTTGCTCACACTTACAGTTATTTGCTGCTGCACAATGATGCAACATAGTTATGTCCAGTGTTTCAACATTTTTCATGTACCTATTATTATGGGATTCTTTCATTAACATTTAATTTAGCAGGTACTTTTATTCTTTCATGTTTCCGATTTTTAATCCAATTGTCATCTGATAAAATCAACCAGGCTACACATAAGATTATGACAATAGCTGTGCTTGCATGTAAAATTAAGCCAGTCAGTCAGTATCAGATGCATAATATTTTCAATTGCTACAAGCAGGATACACAAGAAGCACGTTCCACTCGGACACGCAGATGGTTGTCATGGTAATAAACATTGTAAATAGCAACTGTTCGCGTGCCCTCACTTAATGCGCATCTCGTGTAAGAAAAGCATTTTGGGGCCCAAGACAGTCGCCTACCTTTGCCTAAATCCGCCCCTGCACACACATATAAAAACTACACAAATGTAACTAAAATTAAATCTATTGTTCTAAGTTGATTTATTATATATTTATTAAATTCTATAATAAACAAGATATAAAAATACTAGATATGATAAAAAATTGTGATTTTTTTTTTTTAAACTTTGATACATTTCTTACAACAGTATTTAAATTTGCACAACAGTTACTGCATTTGTCAAAACAAATAATACAAACTGCAAAACCTAGCTAATAACCTGCAAAAGCGTGTCACAAAATGGATAGTTCATTCCTCAAAAGCAACTATTCATGTCAATGAAAGTGTCAGTGTCGTCAAAATGAAAATTCCTGACACCATTGTTTATGAACAAGATAGTCAAATGGCTTTGCCATGTTTTCATTATGACAGTTTACTCTGTACATTTTTTACAATGCAAAAAAGTCAGATTTTGGTGACACTTCCTGAAAATGCTCAAGACAGCACTATATACTATTTGCACAGCCATTTGAAAGCTACAGTAAAATTAGACATTACTGTATGTAGTGAGGTATCTGAGTACAAGACACTGAATATGCATGTTTGACATTTTTACTGCATATGCTCTTTGCGATTCTAATTTACTGTATTCAAAGCATTGTGCAAACGATTCACGATTTAGAAGACATTTTCAGGAAAACAAAAAAGATGTAAACAGTTTTTTTTTCAAATTTACCTGACTTTAACAAGTCAGAGCTGATTTTAACAACTATTTCAACATTTTTGTATGTAATGACACAAGCAATGAAATGTGGACTATTCGTTTTATATGGAATGACTATTCAGCATACACAAGCTTAGTTCCTTTTGACTGACATGACATAAGCAAATGATGTTATAAAACAGCAGAGAGTTGTATGAAAGCAATTGCACCAAAGAAAAACTGTAAACATTAAACAACTTTCTCTCTCTCTCTCTCTCTATATATAATATGTATAACATTATATTATAATATAATAATATACATATGGATATATGCAGTACGTAAATAAATATAATTTGCTTACAAATATATTTTTGTTCTGTAATTCCACCATAAATTTGAATAATATATAATTTATTGTAGATACTATTCAAATATTCAGTATTCAAATTTTCAAACTTCATGATATCATATGATTTGTAGACAAACTGCTGCTGCTTCAAGTTTTTGTATTGTTAGTCTGAACTGTTTCATGTCATATCTTTTATGGAAAAAGCAAAAAATAACTCCAGCTGTCATAAACAGAAGAAGCATATATGTGAGTGTGTATTATATCAGGGTGGAGTGACAAAACTAATGGAGCTCTATGATCATAATGTGCTTCGCTTATGTCTAGGGCAGGTGGCTGCTACATTCCTGTGAGCTCTTTGTAGAGGCAGCAGAGGATGATGGTGGCTTTCCAGTTTTCTAGGTCAGTCTGATGCATGATTCTGCTGTGTCTGTGAGTAATATGCATTTTGTGTGCGTGCGCGAACCAGCCGGTCCAATTCAGTCATTGTTGTAAATGCGGCCATTTGGTGAAGACAGATTTCCTGTACATCTAAACAAACAGAAAAAACGTATTATCTGCAGACATAGCACAAAGCTCATGTTAATTAAATGTTTTGTACTGCTTTCTACTTCTAAACCAAAACAAAGTCATAATACTGTATACCAATGTACACATATACAAACAAAATGTACAACATATACATACGCAAGCTTGCTTCCACTAAACCTTCAAGAATGTCACTCATAACTCCAAGCAAATACACTCTGCATTTTTTGCGTCACTGAAGGATGCTAGAGAAGGCATTATAGCATAAACTTTCTTTGAATCTGGCTAAAGAAGTTGAACTTCCAGTTAGATAGATAGATAGATAGATAGATAGAGAGAGAGAAAGAGAGAGACAGACAGACAGACAGACAGAGGTAGATAGATAGATAGATAGAGAGAGAGAGAGAAAGAGAGAGACAGACAGACAGACAGACAGAGGTAGATAGATAGATAGATAGATAGATAGATAGATAGATAGATAGATAGATAGATAGATAGATAGATAGATAGATA
>JAUYWG010000039.1:18853230-18895251 GCA_034779775.1 Enteromius afrohamiltoni | reverse complement strand
AGATAGATAGATAGATAGATAGATAGATAGATAGATAGATAGATAGATAGATAGATAGATAGATAGATAGAGAGAAAGAGAGAGAGAGACAGACAGATAGATAGATTGATAGATAGATAGAGACAGACAGACAGACAGACAGAGATAGATAGATAGAGAGAGAGAGAGACAGATAGACAGACAGACAGATAGATAGCCATGACAAACCAATGTCGAATGAGAGCAGACTGGAACATCTGCACCTCAGACAGCAACTAATGAAAGCAGAGCTTCTTCTCCTTACTTTGCTTTACACTATCACCAACACTGAGAGCGAGACAGAGAGAGAGCGCTCGACCTTTACTGTAGACAACCAGAGTAAGTGCAAATTACAGCCGAATGATTTATGTTAGCTCCTCTCCCAAATCCCACAACATCAGCAAGTGCTCAACATCCAGATGCAGCCGTACCTCTCCCTCCTTCTCACTTGCTTTCTTCCACCGTTCCACCTAAGATGTCACAAGGACACATCGGCAGAGACATCCTCATTTCGTTCTGCTGGAGAATTGTGTCTCCTGGGTACCTGTTTAATTACTTTGCGATGTTTGATGACAAGAAACACGCACACACTCCACCACCTGATTGCAGGGTGATGACCTCTGTAAATGTTGAAGGTACTGGCAGAGACGGAGGAAAAACATAAAAACAACGCTCATGTAGTTTATCCATCCTCAGCTTCTTATTAATTCATTATTGTAAGGCTAGACACAGCTATTTTCTCTGTATTTGTGGATGTTGTGCTTGAGGACATGCTAGGAGGCCACAAACGTTTTCAGCGTACGTTCCTTCCTTCTCTGTGTTATTGTTAAATTATTTCTATTTTTGTATTTTTAGTTTTAGTAATTGAGTTTTTATTATTTTAACATTTCTATAAGACTTGAATTTATATTGTTTTAGTAATTTTAGCAATACACTTTTATTTTAATTAAGTTTTATGATTAGTTAACACTGCAAATCCTGTATTTGTATATATACAAGACTTTTTTTTTACTACAATGTGCAGTTTATAATTTGCAAACTGCAATGAAATGAAATATTTTATCCTATCATACAATGCACATGATTTAATCTTCAATTTCCAGTGTGACAAATAATATCTAAATTCTTTCTTTACTTTCTACATGATTAGAAGCAAATACATTTTTAGACTTCTTACACAGGATTAGACCAATAATTAAAAACTCATGTTTGCTTTTGGTACTTTCTTGGCTCCAACTCTAATTCTTGAATAGTCTTGAATCTAAATGTACAGCTCCAAAGTTCAAGTGCAACACGAAAGCAGAGTTATTTTTTCACCTGGCTTCACAAATGTGTTATCCACAGGAAGTGAGTAGCTGCTGCTGTCCTGCGGCGTGGTGGATCTCAGCGAGAGGCGCACTGATTGCACATGTAAACACACACAGGTGGTCTGAGCCTATTTTGGAGCAACTCACATTAGAGCTTGATAAAGACTGATTTTGCTCAGCATTACGGCAGAACACTTCAGAACATTTCTGCACAGATCCACTCACATTACTACAGCTGCGCACCGACTCTCCTGAAAATGAAACCTCATATTTTACTCACCCTTCTAAAGCTATGATTAACCTTTGTTTTTTTTGTAGATTCCATATCTTCTTTTTGTCCATATAATGATAGTCAGTGGGGTTCAGTGCTGTTTGTATTGTCTTTACAATCAGCTGATGTTTGATAGCAGCTGAATTATTTCCAATACTTGTTTCTTACTAATTTTGCAGTGCTGATTGCAAAAATAAGTGCTCACGCATGGCATTTTTGTCAAACATTCATGAGGTAACAAAGTCTTGTACTATTCCTTAATCAACAGAAAGTCGACAAAGACAGGATTCCTGGCTATTTGTTTAATTCTCAGACCATTTTAAATGATTATTTCATGCCTAATTCTGATTTCACGTTTAAAGTTATTATGGCCAGTGACAGAAGAAAATGCAAACATGATCCAGATGTTTTGCTACATCTAAACAGTGACAGAAAATTACAGATTTTTGGAAAAGCTTCATTTAAAATCTTGTGTTAAAGTTCTTTTCATACCTAAAAACCTTGATTTTGTTATATTAAGTACATTATGGCTGATGCATGCTGCGTATGATATAAAAAACCCCTCATCATTAAGTAATAAAATAAAAAAAATAAATTTTATTAAAATTTTTGGGACGATGCATGGCTGAGCAGTTATCAGTTTTGTTCCATATAAACACACTCTCTGACTAACTTCCAGATGTGTTGTGTAACCCAGTCTTGAGTTCAGTGTAAGACGTGTTTAAATAGGCCGACATGAAGGGGACTCTCTGGTGTGTCTCTCGTGTGACGCCCAAAGGTAGTGTCCTAAAAGTGGGACCGTTTTTAGAGCAGGAGCTGCTTCAAATCTACATCATGCGAATCAGTGTGCGTGGCTCTGCAATGCTTTTTTATAAGATGCCCAGCATATAGACCATCAGAACCCTTGGAAACAGCACAATAACAGACAGCAGAAGTAAACAGTCTAGATCACATCTGTGCATGTTGCTCAACTCCCACAGCCATCAGCATAACAAGATTAGAGAATTACTGTAAAAAATGAGGGTGAAGCCAACAGGATTGGGGATTAAGCTGTGTTTCAATAACTGAAATGATGCGGGTCTAAACAAAAAGCTGTTACATAATAAGCATTTGGAAAATGTTCGAAAGAAAAGCAAAGGATGTGATAGAATAACTAAAAAGAACTTTATCAGTTTTTTTACTAAAAGGAATTCGCAAATGTAGAAAAATATAGACATTCACAATTAAACAAATATTCCTAAAATTAAATTAAAACTGCCCAGTTGTCCCTTTCATATATCTGTTTTTTAATTGAAACTGATTTTTACTGAAATGGATTTACATACTGTACATATTTATATAAATTCATTTCAAGTAAAAAACAGATTGTTCTTTACAGTGATTAATTTGAGTGCTTTAGTGTTATTTTTCTTATTCATATTTCATAATTAATATTTGTATTTAGAATTTATTTTGTTTTATATTAAATAACAATAATGTTTTAATAGTTTTAGTAAAAGTTAAAAATAACAACATGGGTAGTTTTCTGCACAAAAAAAAAAATAATAATTATATTAAAAATAATGAAACCTTATTTATTTACAAAAAAACTAAGCATATATTAACAATTTATGTAAATACTTCCTATATAAATATTTCCTGTAAACAATTTTTTTTTTTTTTTAAGTCTGTGGCATAGACTAATAACTAACAGCTTAAGAGGGTTTTATCTTCTGAGACATTGGGACGCTGACAACACAAGGAAGATTTTTATTTTAATGGCAGTCCATTTATAAAAGAGCAGGTCATTTAAATGGAAGATGTCAAAATGTTTCAGATTTGGCTTGATTTGGATTTTAGGGCCTTCATCTTGGCATTCGGAAACTTTTCTCTTAAAATAACAAGACCTAGAGCTGCCATATGCTCAGTAGGCAGACTGACTAGAATAACTGCAAATTTAGCGAATTTAGAAACCACAAATTAAAAACTGGTTCAGTTTGGCATCACAAATGAGAAGATCTGTGACATTACACCTCCTGTTGAGTGCATATACATTAAACACCTGAAATTACCTGTGACTCATTGAACTAAGCAGCTCTAAATGCCACACAGCCTGAGACAGTCTATCAAGGTTGGCCTCTTGCATCCACTTCCTGTGGAGAGCACCCGTCTGTTTCATGTTTACGGGCATCAGTCAGCCATGGGCGTGATGGTGGGTTTATTTCCATCAGCTTCAGTTCATCAAAGTCTTTTTTTAGACAGACATGACTAATTCAAGTCTGGCTCACAAATATTTAGAGAAATCTGTGTTCAATGGGACACGAATGGGAGAATAAATGAAAACAAAAATGTGAACTATCCCTTTAAGATACCAAAAGCAGGCTTGCCATGCAGGGAATAACATAAATCTGTGGAATTAATCCCAGATCTTACCTCAGTGTTTTTGTGCATTTGTAAATCCAAAATTGTGAGGTGACCCACATGACATTACAACAACCATGCTCCGATGGAAGTTAAATGTCAAAATGAAGGGCTTAAGTAAGGGGAAGTTAACATATATTAGGAAAATAGAGACAGAGAAAGAGAGATAAACGTGCAGCACTATGTTGATATTAAAAGCTGTTAGAGGGATTGGCCTGTGGACACGGCGCTTTGTAAATCCGGTAAGTGGATTTTGCAATACTGTGATAGACTGAGCGCTTTTGCTTGGTTGGTAAAATGATGTGATCAAGCAAAGCCTCGATACGACACGCCCCCAAAAAGAAGCGGACAATCACTTGGGTTTGTGTGTGTGGCACTTTTAACAGCGAGGGCCTCTTTTTTTTAATCAAATAACCGTATATTTACTGTAATTACCTTTATTGAAGCACTATTAAGTAATTAAAGTTTGAAAAGCTTTGGCAAACTGTGGACCGTTGCTCTGAACGGAGATGCTGGCGGATGGAAATGAGTCTGCAAATTTAAAAGTGTTTCCTGGCCCACATCAGCTTGGCCTGGATGTCAGTTGAGCTCCACTTTTACAAGTTGCTTTCAACTTGAGACGTTATGTTAATACAAAATGCAGACAATTGGACCAGAATATATAGGCCATCCACACTACGCTGCTCCACAGAGAAGAAATACGGCAAATGAGATCTCTTCATATCTCAGTTGTCTCCCTATAGGCAGCCACGAGGTTAGATGGAGGTCAAAGTTTCTGTGGCCTGATTTTAAGATTTCCCATCATCGCAAATTTGGCTCAACAAGATCTCTCAACAATGTCCTCAAGATACTAAAGTGTTCTATCAAAAGTCTATCAAAACTTTTTTTGCCATTGAATTCAAATACTTTTTTTAAAATACAAAATATTTATATGGGCTATATATAATAGTGCTGTGACACAATTAATTGCATCCTAAATAAAAGTTTTTGTTTACATAAAATGTGTGTATACTGTCTACATTTACAAAATATTTATATGGGCTATATATAAAAGTGCTGTGACACAATTAATTGCATCCTAAATAAAAGTTTTTGTTTACATAATATGTGTGTATACTGTCTATATTTATTATGTATATATAAATACATGCATGTAAATATTTACAAAATATGTTATGTTTATATATTATATATATTTATTTGTAATATGAAATATCATCATATCATCATATGAGCATGTAAATATTTGTCTGTGTTTGTGTCTGTATATATACATAATAAATATACACAGTACACATGAAGTACATAATATAAACCAAAAACTTTTTGTTGGACGTGATTAATCGTTTGACAGCACTACATAATAAATGCAAGTTTACATCTTATAATTCTGACTGCTTTTAAGTTTAAATTATTCCTTATTTTTCTGTTTAAATCTAGCAATTTTACATTTATATTTTAGATTTTATATCTCAAAATGTTCGATTCAATATACCTGAATTTGTATATTGCAATTCAGATTTTTCCTTGGAAATTTCCAAATCTGATCCCCCCCTACCCCCACAATTCCGAGTTTATATCTCGCAATTCTCCACATAGTTTTTAGTTTACCATTTTGAGTTTGTATCTTGCAATTCTCACAATTCAGATTTTAGCTCAGTGAGAAAAACTGTGAGATATAAACCATATTGTGAGAGAACAATCTGAATTGTGAGATAAAACGTCCCAGCTACCATTTCTTTATTTTTATTTTATGGCTGAAGAAAGCCTTCATAAAAGTCTAAATGTTTCAAATATTTCTCATTAAATTCTTGCAAGACCAAATGGTCTGTGCATGAAGATTCTCCTTTGAGGGTGAGATCTTTTTTTCTCCAGTAAACTGTTGCTTCAATGGCATCAAATCCTTCCAATCATTTCAATGCAGCTCATGTACGTGGAACAACACATCCTCAGCACGTGTGTGCAGGTCTGTATCTCAGGCAGTCACGTGTTCAAACATCTCCCTGACGCAATGCAACCACCTGAAATGATCTGTTCTGCAGCCTGACATCAAAGTTACTGCTGCTTTGATTCACCTAGGCTTTTGAGGTAAAAGTTTCAAATAGCCTATACATTTCTGTTTATACAGACAGGATAATAGTGGATGATGTGTTTGCACAGGAAGCCACTGAACTGAAAAAATAAACCTGCTGTTGTCACCTGCTGTTACGTCTCTAATCCCAAAGTATTTGCTCTCCTCGCAGGAAAAGCTGTTGCTTGTGCAGGCAGGCATCAGCTAAAGAACAGGAAAATGGGTTATAATATATTATGATCATCGGATCAAGCATCATTTGGTTTTTTGGACCGCAGTAAAGTTAGTTTGATGTCTGACATTCATCAGACATTCAGTTTCAATCCAATTAACCTCTTTGCGCCTGTTATGTTTTTAGCCCAAATTAGGTAAGGTAGACTTAAATATGTGTCCTTTATGTTGCACAAGGCTTAATTTCTAGAATTGTATTTGATTTTTTTTATAAATTAACCTTCTAAATTAATTAAACAATTAGACTACATGACCAATACTAACATGTTCAGAAAAACATCCTTGTCAATGCACAAGACTTTTTCAGTCTTTCAAAAGTTTTTCAAAGTTTTTCAAAATTAGCCTTTTATGGGTTTTATAATAATTTTACAACTTTTAGGCCCGGTTTCACAAACAGGGCTTATCTTAAGCCAGGACTGGGGATTAGTTAAATTAAGATATTTAAGCAAATTTTACAAAAATATTACAGGTGTGCATCTTAACACAGAACAATGATACTGACATGTTTTAAGATGTGTCAGAGTGAGATATTTTCATCTGAGACAGTTCAAACATGCAAATTAGTCTGGGACTAGCTTAAGCCTTGTTTGTCAAACTGGGGGTTAATGTAAGAAATAATAGAAATCCATTAAACTCTGACACCACTTGAGTAAAGGTATCAAACCAACTGTAAACATCTCTGAATATTATTCCCTGTCATGCATAAGGCTTGTTTTTTCAGAATATTCTTTTATTGTTTTTATATACAGTACTGAAACTTTATTTTTGATGTATGTAATATGCTGCAGCCACTTAAACTCTGACACTGTTTGAGATAAAGGTATCTAACCAACTGTAAACATCTCTAAATATCATTGCCTGTCATTTGGACTTAAACAATATTACTAACCAGCATAAAACATTGTTGTGATTCTGAATAAAAAATCAGCGATCTGTAGCCTTTAGATTAACCAGTACTCCAACCATCTAACGTTATTTGTAATATGTTAAATTCCATCGTAAGAAGAAACGGCAACTCTATTCATTTTACTGATTCAAACGATAACTCCTGAGATCGTGAATCGAAGTGATTAATTCAAATACCCGGTTCATGATCAATATATCAGCGTCTCAATCATAGTCTAATCAATCCAACAAATAGCTCCGCAAAATTATTTATGTTTTGAAGCTCTTGAAATGTTCTGTAAGGTACACCTGGTGACGTGCAAATGCAACGAGCACACCAAGACTGAAGTTGTAATAATTATAATATTAATAAATATACGTCAATTAATTAATGTACTCTTTACAATGTAAGGTCTTTTTTAATCTGAAAACACGCAAAAATAAATAAATAAATAAAAATAAACGCTTTGTGAAATCACGTGACTCGTTCTGTTGTGATTCAAAACCTTCGAGCAACCGTTAACGTTCTTCGGGAGTTTCAAAAGAATCAATTTCAATTTACGTTTACGATTATCTTTCAAGGTACAGTTTTTTTGTGTGTATTATTTTGAATAGCCTCATTCAACTTAGTTAAGTCGTTGAAATTAAAATTAAAATAGGATAAGGGCTACATTTGAACGTAGTTTGATGATCTACTGATCTGAATAATGCCTTATTATAGTCACATAATAGTTCGAGTGGCTTTCTGGACATCACAGAGAAAAAAAAAACATTACAATGATCTTACCCTCTTTTGGAATAATTACAGCATAATAATAGGTTTCTGCCATGGGTTTGAACAGAAGGGGTGTCAACTGTTGCAAGTACATGTTGTTTCTGGAAGGGAGAGAAAAATCCTACCCTAATTTGACCGTTCTTTCTTCCTTCTCTTTGTTCTCTCTTTCACACACAAACTTGTGTTCACTTTTTACTCTCAGCATCTGTCAGGTTTCATTGGTGTCTCGCACTTAAGATGTCATCACAGTGAGACGGCCCCTTCCCCAGGGTCCCGCTGGTAGATGGAACAACATGATAAAAGGTCAGTGAAGCAGTGAACAAGAACCAGCACTACTGCCATTGGCTAATGCAACAAGAACCAGACAACTCTTACACACACACACTTTTATGATTACCAGTGATTTCCCTCAATTAAACATTACTGTGATGATACCATGATGGTAATACTCTGGTATTCGATTATACTGTAACATGGTACTTGCAAATACACATCAGTTATCACATAACAACTTGGCAACACCCACATGTAAATGGTAAATCAAAATCGTGCATAACTGAAGGTTAACATACAATTTGATGAACTCTGGTAAACCTGCTGAGGTTAAAACATATAAAAAAGGATAAATGTATACAAAAACTGACAGGATGGCTTTGAGAAAGAGCGAGATTGTCAGCATCGGTTATGAGGCGTTCATAACTATGAGTGATGCTCTTGCGTTTGTTATTTGCAGTAGAGTTGTGATTGTTCATTGAGGTGGCACAGGTGACATTTTCAGCCCTCTCAGACACACACACACACACACACTCTCTCTCAGACTCTCCTGCCAGACACACAGAAGACAAAATGAGTCTTTAACAGAAGATGACTGTTCTCAGCTAGCAGTGTCATTCTTTTATTCCGCTTCTAAGAAATATTGTGGGTTAAATACAGCTGAAGCCCACAGGTGCTGTCAGTGGCTACGTTTAAATTGCCAGTCATCAGAGATTATTCACTAAGAATTGTTTACTGTTATTGGGTTGCTATTAATTTGTACTTTAATTCACAACATTCAATGGCCGAATCAATAGGCAATAGTCCTGCTTGTGATGCTGTTTCTATGATGATCATTATTGAACATGAACATAAAACAGGCAAACCTGTTGACTTCAAGATGGTATTCATATATCAAAGATAAGGAAATCTATTTTTACATTTTCAGTTTTTATATTAATTTTAGTTTATTTTCATGCAGTTTTATCAGAATTATTTGTTTTTTTTATTTACCTTTTATATCTGTTTAGTACTTCAAGTTAAATTGAATAATTAGACACAAAATTCTTACGTTTCTATTTCTAAGCTTTGCAGCAAATCTTGCTTTATTTCTATTGCATTACTTTATCAATAACTATCATTTTTTAAAATGTATTATTTACTTACAAACTGGTGGACAAGTTAAAATGTAGTATTATTATTTTTGTTATTAATTAAATCCGTCAATAGGAAGTATTCACTAAAAGAAAGGATATTAAACTATTATTATATATTATATTATTATTTGATCTATAAAATACTCCAAATACTTTTTTTCTTTGAATTTGAGATTACTTTTCTTCATGGTTGATATGAATATTCACAACATTATCGATTTAATATTTCTTAATAAATAGCCAACTGTTGCAGTTTCTGTTGAATATGTTTTTTACTGTTAAAACTATCAGGTTTGATTGGAAAGAGAGAGGCAAAAACATACTGCAATCAAACCTGGTCTGAAATCTACCAGCCTTCCAATGTTTCAAGACACCTACTTCACCGTGTTAGCGGAGAGAGAGCGAGACGGTCGATGTCTGTGAAGGATGAAAGATATTCACAGCTATTGTGCCTGTAGACTGTGGCCACGCCCACATCCTGACATCCCACCTGTGATTGGCCAGTGTCCTGAATCCCAGCAACAGCTCTCGGGTGTCTCCTCCCACTTTTTGCCTCCACAAAGAGCTCAGCACTGAATGAAGTGAATCAGCCTCAGACTGCTAGAATAGTAAGAACCTTTTCTCCCCGTCTCTCTCTCTCTCTTTCTCCGTCTGTCTCTACAATCCCATCTCTCCTTCTCTCTCTCCATTTCTCCTCTTTCTCTCTCTTTCACACACACAGACAAACGGCAGTGTACACTATCCGTCCATCCACTGCACAGCCCGATGAGGGATCAGCTAGTCAGGAAAAAGCAACAGATCATGTTCTCTGAAGCAGATCCAGCACAGCTCTGAGACATCAGCACCTGAGATGAGACTCCATCCATCCTAATTCTCTGTCCTGAAGACCTGGACAGGAACCAAACAAAATAAGGACTTTAGAGACAGCAAAAACTGTGGACATCACATCTGGACAGGATTCTTGAAGCTGAACCTGGTCCACAAGGACTTACGAGGGTGCTTTGCAATTTGTTTTTCTATCTTGTACGGGGCTGGCGAAGGGGCCGGTGAAAGTTAGCCAAGACGCCGCGTGCTGTGCTCCGCGTGAAGAATGCCCAGGCACGCCTGCCTAAGCCGGCGGACACGGCGCCGGCACCTACGCCGGGCCTTTACATGGAGCGCTCGCAGAGTCGCATCAGCTTGTCCGCGTCCTTTGAGGCCCTGGCCATCTATTTCCCCTGCATGAACTCCTTCGATGAAGATGATGGTGGTGAGTGGACGTATAAGTGTGTCCAGGATGTGGGTTGGCTGGCAAACTGTGACACCTGGAAGGTAGAGTAGAAGTAAGGCTTAGGCTTGAGATGTTGAGGTTTGAGATGTGGCTTTGTGGGTCAAGAGCTGTGCTGAAAGGTTATGGGTTCGAGTCCTACTAGAAGTATGCAAGTTTTCACCGACGTTGTCCTCAAATGGATAGTTCGGAAACATAACAATAGCATTTTGGATGAATTTGTGCAATGTGATTTGAAAATAAACATACGAGGTTGCATATAAAGATGTGTCATGCAGCTGTTATATATTGTGAGATTTTAGAATTGAGGCAGCTTTAATAACATATGGTGGATAAGTGTGACCTGCAGAGGGCGCAGGCTTTCAATAGAGACGCAGCAACAGTTTTTAGGAAAAAAGTAAGCTTTAATGACCATCTCTAAATATAACCATAAAGTGGGGTGTAGGCAGATCATATGAAAGCAGACACATTAGCTGCCAATTTTCCAAACTGAAAAATAGTTACAAATTGCCGTGAGATTCAATAATTGACCCAAAAATCCAAATGCGGCATCATTTCCTCACCCTTGTGTAATTTCAAACTTGTATGATAGAAAATAAGCTATTTTTTAACAATGTTTCAACTTTTCTTTACTCAATCAAAGCCAGTAGGGTACAAAGCAACACAGGAATCATTGACTTTCATTGTATTCAATTCAAACTTTGTGTGAAGGGAGAAAGTCATACAGGTTTTAAATGACGTGAAGTTTGCCATTTCTTTAAACAAGACACTCCAGGTTACTCCAGTGAATATGCAAGTTTGCTTTCATTCAGATATCATAGATAAAAATTGTTATCCTGTGGGGTTGGGATCATTATTGCAAAAACTATTTGGTGCAAAATTGGTTCCCAGTACTGTTTTTTTGGAAGCCCCAAAACTCTTGATGCCATGAGCTTGATTTGGATGTAAAGGTCGTGTCATACTGTTCCTTTTGACGTGCAATAAAGAAAATGGTGCTCTTGCTCCCTCGAAATCCGTATCTGCAAACTAAAATGGTAAAACAATTGATCTTTATGATTAATACGTGCATATGCACACACATAACGCTTCCTTCAGCCGGCATTCTAATCAGACAGGCGTTTTTATTAATGAAGGCATTTAATCACAGCGTTGACACTCAAATGCTAATATAGCTGTGATTTTCTCCAGGTACGGCTGTGGCTCATTTCAAACAACGTCTGATTGCAGGTTAATGTCTGTCTCAAATCCATCAGCAGACATCATGGCGTTAATTTAGCGCTCATTAGAAATATTCCAACTGCTCGGTGCGCTACTTGCTGAGTGTTTTTGAGCTGCAATTTTGCATAATTTCCCAAGTGCTTTTAGTCTAGGCATGCTATAAATCTCTCTCTCTCTCTCTCTCTCTCTGTCCCTGTGCTCTCTCTTCCTTTCTTGTTCACCCTCGTTTCCCTTTTTTTCTTGTCCACTCACCCAAAAAACCTTTTACACAGCCACGTCTATCCAAGACATCCACACACCCACCCACGCTCTCACACACACTCTCTCTCTCTACCCTTGGCCTGATTAAAGACTTCTCTGCAGGAGAGAGACTAGTATTGAGAGAAAAAGATTGTGCCTAGCTGGTGATCATCTTCGTTCAACATGTGCGCATCACACACAAACACCCACTTATAACAAAAACGATGCACACTTACAGCACTGTCTGGTTTAGCTCATATGCATCTTCAGTTTTCACTTTACTCTGTAGTCTGTATTGCATAGATCATGCAATGTTGTTTCCTAATTAAGACTGTAGGCATGCATCATTATATGTTGTACTGTGCATGGCCTGTGGTGCTGTGTTGAGCTTAATTTTTATCATACACTGTTGGTTCTTAGACTTATAGGCCTGTCATTTAACTAATCAGCTCACCGCATCTTCTTTTTTATGCTGATACATACTTGCATAAATCAACTTAATCAATGCAAATTGCACTAATGAATATGCTAATTACTGGAACACAAACGAACACATTGCAAGTGCTTTAGTTTAACACCTATTGCTGACTGTCAAATGCATTGGTGATTTAACAGCAAATAAGACTCAAAGCTGTGATACTGTGCAAATTGCAGTTTGCTTTCTGGGTTTTGATATTTGGCATACTATTTGCAGCCATTTAAACCTTTTGTTTACGAACATGTAGATAAAGGAAAAGGTTTTCTGCAAAAGAAGGGGAAAATGCTGAACAAATGCAGTAATAAATGAACCCGCCAGTGATTTCGTAATAACACCCATTACTCACTGCTCAAACCCCGGGACATTTCTGACCACAAATATAGAAGCGAAATTATCTCATGAAAAAAAATGAACTCCCGTATGATATTAATGCTTTTTGGATAGATCCATTAATCAGAAGAACGAGGGGAGTTAACGATGTCTTTGTCAGTGTATTTCAGAAGAGAAGTGCTGAATGTGAAGGTCCTTTGGTTGTGTTATATGCACATCTCAAGTCACCTGCAACTGATCTTTTCTTATATTAGAAATGCAGAGCTGATATTGCAGTACATGGACATTATGTTTACTCAAAAGACTCGTACTGAAACAGATGTACGAAACTGAAGCTATCAGAGAAGCGACTGCAGCAGTCCGCGGGCTAATAGATCTGTTAAATAATGAGCCATTAATGACTACAATTCACTTTTTAACAAGACAGCTGTGTTCTCGTCTTTGTTCAAACATGATATATCCTGACTAACACATGTCCTAACCAGACGCAACATAGCACAGTTATTTTATCATCTTATTTGTTTATTTGTGTTTAATGTATTTATTTATTTATTTATTATATTATTTTATATTATTTATTTATAAATATATTTATTTATTGTTTTGTTTATTATTATTTATTAAAAAATTAAATAAATTAAATATCACATTTTTATTAAAATTGTATTAAAAATAAAATAATCGACCACTATTAAATGCAGTTCAATACAAGGCACATAGGTGGTGCTTTTGAGGTTCAAAAAGGTTATCCTACAGTTTCTGGACTTCATGTTGTCATTTCACAGCCTTTCCGCTTTCATTGTGGTCAGAAAAACTTGCTCATCAATCTAAATATTAATTTCTACAAACATAACATTATGATGGGTTAAATCAGTCAGCGATTGCTATTAAATCCAACAATTAAAGACACATTTTTAGGGCTTTTCAGAGTTAAAGTACAAATACAAGTACTGTGTGATCACAGAAATAATTGAAAACGACACTTTTATTTTGCATCTAATCTTTTTCATTAGTGTCCTCTCAAGATTTACCAACCAAGTTTCAGGCAGTTTTTTCCTTAAATATTTGTAAATATTTCATCTAACAGCCACACAAGGGTGTTCAACACCTATATAACACGCTCGCTCCCTGGCCACGTTGACACGAAGTGCCCGAAGCCTTTGCGACACGCATCAGACCCAACGTTGCCTCCCACCGCTTGTCTCGGCATATTCAGACTTCATCTTTCATATCCTGTTTGCTGTTAGCGCTGTTTGATGCAATGTGTACTAAGAATCCCAAAGCACAACATGTCTCGGCTCCCCCCTCCACCGGCGCAGGAACAAATCTCTGCCGAAGAAAAGCCAACGCTCTGAAGTCTCAAGGCTTATTAACCCTCCTACACTGACAGGTCCTGCATTGATGCTGCTGCTCAAAATAACTCGCAAACAAACACACGCACGGCATCAACGAGATGTCATACGGTGGCAGGCGCACATTCTGTGTTGCATAAGAGCGTAGTGAATCAAGGACAGAGGAAAAGATAGAAGGAGGTCAGGATGATTGATACTCTTAGCATCCGTCTCAGTGCGTCTGTGCGAGTGCATGAGATTTAATGCTGACACTGATTATCGGCATGTGTTTATGGCTTCGGTTTTATAAAGCTGCTGAAGGATGATGTAGATGATGATATTTATGTTTTATAATCAGGGTCAGGCGCCAAGTTCTGAAAAATCTTTGTGCACTGCGCTTAATTAGTAGGCTAATATAATATTGGGATACATTGGGAATCAACATACCTGTATAAAAAATATAGAATTACAATGAGGTATTAAGATTGCACATTCAGAGAATGTGCACTTGTTTATTTTTAATTATTTTTGTGACAGCGTATATTAAAATAATACTTTGAAATGTAAAAAAAACAGAGCAAAAATTGAAAAACAGCAAATTGTTATAAAACTACATTAAAATTAGCTTAAAAAAACCCCCTAAATGACAGAAAAAATGCAATTTAACATAATAACTTTTTAAAGTGTTATTTCAAGCAAATTTCAAGCAAAAAGCCAAATCTGTCTTAAATTTGATATACTTTTATTTCTCATTACATTTGTTTAAAATGAAATAAAATTTAAATATATTTTCCAAAATAAAAAATAAATAAATAAACAGGCAAAAATAGAAATAACAATAAATAAAAAATAAATGCATACTAACTTCAAGAATGACTTATAACACACATTTGCACTACACATTTTAAGCCAAAACCGCCCCAAAGCATTTACTAAAAATTACACAGTTTGTTACTAGCATTCCAATTATTTTCTGTAAATCTTCCAAAAGGTTTACTTTGAAGCACTTGTGATAGAGCCGTTGTTGTTGCAGTAAGCATGCAGTAAGCAGCAACCTTTAGCCAAGCACTAACCCAGCCTGAACACCTTAGCATCAGGGTGGTTAGTGTGGCAAGATTAACAACCATTCAGGATTCTTTAGAAAATGTTATAAAACCCTTTTTTTGTATGTATCATCAGAGTCAAACTCATTTAAATAGGTTTGGTTATGAAGCCGTATCATAAAAGACAATCTGAAGTGGCATCACTCTATCAAATGTTAACGTTCTTTTGAAAATGTCACGTAACCATTTTTTCTCATCGTAGAGAGTGCATATCTGTTTCCACTGCATACGTTCAGTTATTTAGAAAATGTCAGTGTGATAAGTTTGCGGTGGTCGATTCTCATCGCTCTGTGTACTGATCCTGAATCGATGGCCGCTGAAGTGCTGTTCGATTCGCAGCCATCAGGCACAGGTGAGAAAGCAATCTGTTGTTTTTTTCCCAAGTGGAAAAGAGAAAAGTCAGCCAGGGTGAGAAATCTATCACATGATGCCAATGTGAAGACAACAGCCTGCCCAATCAGATAATGAAATTTCCTGTTTCACACTGATGCATAGTCTGACTCATCACATAATCATCATTCATTGTTCCTATTAGAAGCATCTCTAAAATACAAAATACTTTGTTCTAATTCAGAACCTACATGTTAAGATGTTTAGTAACACTTTATATGTAATGCTATATCAAACTTTTAATGCAATAATTATGCCCTGTGATGCACTTCACAATGCACTGTATGATCTCATGAATATTCGCTGTTATAAAAATACAATACAATAAACTATTATTTGATACACCTTTTGAAAGGTTACTGCATTAACACACACTATGAAACATCCAATTTCTGCATTATTAATGCATTTTAACAATTATTCATTATACCTTTATAATGCATTAGGCAGGATCCATGTGAAGTCTTACCAAATATTAGAAATATTTTTAAATGAAACCATTTCAGCATCAGACTCAATTACAAACACATCTGAAACAAGGTTCTACATGCTCTGTAAAACAATATTATTATTATTATTATTCAGTTACTTGTTCCTCTGATAATTGTCAGTGAAATTTACTAGCAATTTTTTAAGTAGGGTTTTTCTTCCCACTTTTCTAGAAAGAGAATTTAATGCTGATATTTGATCGTGTTTCAATTTCAGTTTTTCTTGCTTATTAAAAAATAGCAGGGTTGACGTTTTAAGCTACACAAATGGCTGTTAGAAAATTAAAGATAAAGAAATTTTGCATCACTGCTACAAATAAATATGCAAATGCAGGCCAAATGCAGATATACTTCATTATCCAAAAACACAATAAATGATGCATTTTTGGGTAAATGTAAAGAATTTTAAGGATGTAAAAAGGGCAGGCAAAAGATACTGATGTACAATAGTGTTTTTAGCACAGTGGAAAAGTATTTTTTGTTCCTTGTTCCTCAGATTAATGCACACACGCGCCTGGCAAATGCAACACTGATTGATCTCTCTTTTCTGTCCCAGCGTGACCTCTGGTAGTGTAGTGTGCAGGTGCATTTGGTCTGCACTCTTTGTGTTGGCATACACAGTCGGAAGCACAGCGATACAGTGACGCGCGGGCGCAAGAGCAGATGGTTGTGCACAAATGCTCAGGTTAACCTGCTGTCATGTCCTTTACTACAGTCAGGAAGTGAAAATAATGTCCTGGACTTTTATTTTGATCATCCATAATCATTATGGTGTTATTTCACACATTTCACACTGAAATAAAAAGTAAAAAGAGAAACAATGAAGCTTACACACACACACACACACACACAAAAGTGTAGATACGTGTTTTGCTTTTTTTTTGTAATAGAAAGCGTATTAAGGGTTTTTTTTGTGACCTCATTTTTGATCAATTTTAAGTATTATTCTGAATAATAAAGTTCTATGTGTGTGTATATATATATATATATATAGTAAATAAATATATATAAACTGTAATACAGTATTTTTAGGCCTATTTGCTTTTACGCAGAATATAACCAAATATTTTAGCATATAATTGTAAATACAATATGTAATAATTTATAAACTGAAGTAACCTTTTTTTTACATTATTGTTATATATATATATATATATATATATATATATAGTACATTTATTTTTTATTTATTTTTATATGCAAAATATAACATTACATAGACAAATAATCTAAGATACAAATATTATATAAAACATACAAATTTTTACTTTTAAGTTTAAGTTAAAGTGTTATTCTGTTCTTGACATTTTTTCTTGAGATTTACCATTCACCAACAAAATAATCACATTACCTACTAGCAGGACGTACATCTAATAATTTTGAACTTTCATAATTAATTTATTCATTTAGAAATGTAGTTAAATTGAAGAGTCAATATAAAATTACAATGACAATTATATCTGCATAATGATGGAATAATGAAATAACAGGTGCACACTAATGCTAATCGCCCATCGAAACAAATCAAGACCGTAATTGAAAATCCTAACCAAACATGCATTTGTTTTTAATACACCGCTTAGCAGAAGCGTTGAGCAAGCACAGCGGTTTAAGTAGCAGTTGACTTGTGTAGTAAATCACAGCATGGTTCGACTGTTTTATAGCATTTATATAAGCCACTCGGAACACATCCGCAGAACGAGACTGTTTGAAGCTTCACACACTCACTCGCTCAATTACTGCCGCCTACACATTATGACTGAAGTATCTCAAACTGCATCCGGTGGCCCACATTTTGAATGGACACATTGTTCTGATAGGGCATTAATTCAGAGCTGTGACTTAGTGGTAAAATGGTGAACATGCAGGGGTTTATATGAGTTTAAGTCTGGCTTGTGTGTTACTTTCTGATCTAGTTTACCTCTCCTCTCTACTCTAGACTATTTTATTGTCGTGATTTTCTTTATATATCATTCTGCCAAATAATCTATATTAAAGCAGTGCAAAAAACAAACAAACATGCCAGACTGGCAAACATGCAACAGATACTTAACATGTTATATTCTACACAAAAGTTTTTTTCTAATTAATATTTTTTTTTAGTAAGGACACATCAGGTTGATCAGAAGTGAGATTAAAGACATTTATTGTGTGTTCACTAGATTTCTATTTTTATAAGTACTTTTTATAAGAGAATTAAAAAAGAGGACACTGAAAAAGTGTACTTCAACAAAAATAATAGGCAACATGTCTGTTTTTGATATTGATAGTATTTAGCATAAAATTTGCATATTGGAATGATTTCTGAAAGATCATGTGATATTGAAGACTGGGAAAATGCTTTGATCACAGGAATAAATGACATTTTAAGAAATATTACAATAGAATACTTTAATTATAGTTCACATTATTGATCAAATAAATAGTGAACATGACATCAAAATGTACCTTTTCCATTTCTGGTCTTGGAAATGATTTTTCAGTGCACAATATTATAAAGAAAAACAGATTTGTAATCGACTGGAAAATGATATGTCTTATTTAAAGCAGAGTGGTTGCATAGTACAGTTTTAAACTACTATATTACCCTGTGGGAGAAGTTACTTATACTGAGTTTCATTTAAGTAATGGATGGCATGGTATATGCACTCTTGTCTCTTAATGATATTCATACATCACCAGAATCTTTTACATATTTTAATATGTAATATTAAATAAAGATGGAAGGTTCTGAGGCAGTTTTTTTTTTACAAGCACACACATTTTTGCCTCAGGACAGGAGTGGTGTGGATTACTACACAACATTGTCAGATCACTGCTAATCAAATGGGTCAAATATCTAAATTCTTTTATATGTATATATTTAAATGAACAAAATTAAAAAAAAAAAAAAAGACTCAAATTATTAGGCACAAGACAAATGTTTTAATTTGAAATCTGATGTGAACAGACTCTTGGCTTTGGTCTGCAGCTCCTGAAGCTTCAGTATGAAAAATCAAACTCATAAAATCCCAGAAATATCTCAGGTATATTAATATAACTCTCATATATTTGCTTCTGATAAATGACCTTCCAAGGTCGTTTTTCCCCCCTTGCATCCATTTATAGCTCGGATCAAAGCTCTGTTCTCTGTCTCCTGACTCCAGACGATCACTTGTCATTTAGCCTGTACGCAAAACATCAGAGCTGAATTAGGGCAGTACATGAGTAAATATTTGGCATGATTTTTGGCTGAGAAGGACGCATCTGTGTATGATCAGATCCTTCACTGTGATTAAGCAAATGGGCTCTCATCCAACAACCAGCACATGCTAAATACTTCTGTATTTGGGGCTTATAAAAGGATTTTAACACATTCAGAGCTGACAGGGAACTGAGCATCTAAAAGCAAACCTTACATGTCCAGGTTTTTATCACATAAATTGAAATAACATGCAAAATACAGTTTTCTAAATAAGCATTGTTATGAATTTTCATTTCGATTTTCGAATTGTGATTTGAATCGAGCATGCAAAATGTTAACATTTACTTTTCAGGCTTTGTGAGAATCAGACACAAGTATAAGAACAGTGCTTTTGTTGGAAAATTGGAAAGAAAAAAATGTTTTTTTTAGTTTTTACTTCAAAGCAGAACCTGTGTTGGGTTTTGCCTCTGATTAGAGAGCGCAGAGGTGATAGCCTTAAACCAGGCATCTATCAACATCACTGTAGATCAATAGGCCTCTAGTGCTACTGATTTATCAAAGAGTTAATAGGTAATTAAGGCAGGCTGGGGTAATGAGAGGTAATGGCATGATCGATAGCATGGACAAACCAGAAAACTGACATGCTCATTTAGATGACAGTCAATGTCTGGCCTTATGATCTTCAGCAAACTATGTTTAAATCGGAGGGAATTTAAGAGCATCCTATTCATGTTAACCTGGGATGTGCTCAGTCAAATCATGATGCTCTTCAAGAGACTTGTCACACAAAAATTACAAATACGTTGTTCATTTCTGCTAAAACACAGTTTTACAGTTTTAAGCTCCAAATAGACATAAAATGAACCCATAAATAACATTTTCTGTCTTGATGGAAAATAATTTCTCCTGGTGTTAAATTAAATAAAACAGAAATCTAATTTAAGGATGAGCCAATTAATTAAGCGAATGATGCACCTATTTGCAATTCAATTTGCATTTCATTCTTTAACAATAGGCGCTTATTGAAGATGTAGTCTTAAGTCTTATAAGAGGTTTTTCTATAAGCCTCTTTGTTCTTGTAATCAAATTGATAAGAAATACATTTGGACGCTCTGACAAGTGACAAGCATAGGTCATAAACCACAAGCAAGATGCAACTAAAAGGGCTTGTTAGAAAATGTATTTCTTGTTTGTTGTATATTCATGAATGTCACTTTGATTAATGAGTGTTGGCCATACTGATAAAATGAGATACTTTATCTGTTGTCAAGGGATCCAGTTGCTGAGACCTTCTTGTGGTTCCACAATACTTGAAAGAACAGAAGAAGCCGGAGATGTCTAGGGAAAAGAAACATCACACTTACACTAGACATAATTAATGTCAAAATGGATTGTTTATACACATACGGATTAATTGCCCATACTTATTTAAGTCACTACTACATCTCTGGAGAGCATCCAAAGTCACATGAAAAATCAAGTTTTTCTGGGATTTGGCTGTTTTGGTTTTTGTTTTGTGTTGTTTTTGTGAAAAGGTGAACGTAAAAAGGCTAAAGAGAGAGAGGAGCAGTAGACACGGTCTCTTGTCTCCCATAGCAACCCTGGCATTTCTAGTGCATTTCCTGATACATGATGTTCTGTTTTGGAAGGTTACACTGACATGCTAGTTAGCATGTGCCGAGCGCACCAGAAACGCAGGAAAAGACAAAAGAGGACTGTATTTTTAGGAATGGCCTAACTAGGTCATGTGCTTCATGGCCAGGAGAAAGCTGTGAAAATGGCTGCTTTCCCATCACTGCAGAGAGCTTGTGCTTTTCATGTGAATCAAACACATTTCAGTGGATAGCATGCAGTTTTCAGAAATTATATCTATCAACCTTACTTGCTGTTGTGTTAAAAAAAAAAAAAATGTATTAATATATAATAATATAAATGAATATAATTAATATATGTATTAGTTATTGAAAAAATAGAAATTATTTGATGATCAATAAAAAATTTCCTCAAGTTGAGATTTAAAATGAACGCAAAATCAAAGGTGACTTAATATATTAAAAATATTGTTAAAAGATTTGTCAATAAGATTTTATTCATAAAAGCACAGAATAAATTGTGATAATAAATTGAATAATATTATAAAATGTTTCTATTTCAGATAAATACTGCTTTGTTTAAACTTTCTATTCATCAAAAAGTATGCTTTTTTTTCACCGTTTCCACAAAAATTAATAGCAATAATAAATGTTTCTCGATTAGCAAATCACCTTATTCGACATTAAATACTGGAGTAATGATGCTGAAAATTCAGCTTCATATCACAGGAATAAATTACATTTTAAAATATATTCAAAGAGTTATTTTAAATGGAAATAATATTTTAATAATTATGTATTTTTACTGTATTTTTTTATGAAATAAGTGGAGCCTTGGTGAGCATAGACACTTTTGATTGCTATTTTCCTCTTACAAAGAAAGTAAAATGGCTTGTGAACATTGTTTTATGTTGGTTTATATAAAGTGCTTGCAAAAAAAAAAAAAAATGAATACAAATACCATTATGAGATGACATTCAGCTTTGGAATGACTCTGAAAGTCATTCTGTGAATAGAAATATATTCATGAGGTCATGGGCAAGTAAAGCGATCAGGCTGTGGCTGATCCCCTTCACCTTTACTAGGAAAAGTCCAGGCTTTGTGAATCTGTTCTCTAAGCCTTCTGAGTTCAATAAGGCACCACTACATACTTGAATTATACAAGAAGATTATATTTTTCAAAGGATTTATTTTTAATACAACTAGTGCTCTACCTGGCGGCAACGTTATCACAACATTTAATTCAGTCTGATATGAAGAGGATTTGATAGAACTTGCTTTTTCCAGTGCCTTTGCTGCTCAGAAATACAAGAATAACGTGGATATTTCACAAGGAAACACACTGGATAATAAACATTCCCACAAAATTAATCTGAAGGAGGGACTATCATGAGAGAGTTGTTTCCAATTATAAGAGACAACTAGCAAACATCTTATGAATTACGTGTTGGTTTGGTAAACTTATCTTTCTTTCTTTGTTTGTTTCAGACCCAGAGGGCCGCAGGTTAAAGGGCATTCAGAGGAGTACAGAGACAGGGCTGGCTGTAGAAATGCCCAGCCGTACGGTCCGGCAGGCGAGCCACGAGTCCATCGAGGACAGCATGAACAGCTATGGCTCGGAGGGAAAGTGAGTATTATAAATCAATACTACATTTATTTTAAACAAATAGTTTGCCCAAAAATGTCTGAAAGCCCTCACGTGATCCAAGATGTAGGTGAGTCATTCAGAGAGATTTAGCATTACATGACCTGCTCACCAGTGGATCCTTTGCAGTGAATGGGTGCCGTCAAAATGAGAGTCCAAGCAGCTGATAAAAACATCACAAGTAATCCACACCACTTCAGTCCATCAATCAATATCTAGTGAAGTCAAATCTATATGTTTGTAAGAAAATATGAAGACACAATCATCACATTTGGGTCCATAATATTTGTTTAGGACGGTTCTGATCTGTGCATATTTCAAGATGACTTCAATGGATTTTAATAATTGATTTGCTGCTTACAAACACACAGTTTTCACATCGTGAGTTATTAATTGATGGACCAGAGTTTGGATTACTATTGATTTTTATTGGGATGGGAACAACTGCTTCCTCTCTGAAGAACTGAAGCCAGACAAATCTGTGATTTAGTTTGTTATCAGTTTGAACATGTGATGGGATAAAAATAGGAGAGAGTGTTGCATTACACTGAAGAAAAGTGGAGGTGAGATGAGAAAAAACCTTTAGAAATATACCTCTGTACGTTGACTCTGGATATATTATGCTACAATTTCTTCCAGACAATTCTTTCTTCAATCTTTCTTCCTTCCTTCTTTCTATCTTCTTTCCTTCTTCTCTTTCTTTCTTTCTTCCATCCATCCTTATTTCTATCTTTTGACAACCTATTTTTATTCAAAAACTACTTAATATTCCTTCCTTCCTTCTTTCTTTCTTTCTTACCTTCTTTCCATATTCCTTTCTTTTTCATATTCTCTTTCTTTCTTTTTTCAAAAGAAAAACCTTCAAAAAACAAAAGATATTATTTCTAACTTTTGACAGCCTTATATTTTTATTTAAAAATCATATTTTCAGTTTTAATAATTTAACAAAGCAAAATGAAAATCAGGAATCTACTTAAATATGTGAATGACAGTTATATTCAGGGGTCTCACATTCCCATTTTATTGGTTTGGGATACATAGCATGTGTTATTGCATTACATTTTTTTCTAGAAACAGGGATGTTCCTCCAATAGCTCTCAGGAGATTGTGCTTATATCTTATATCGAGCAATAAATAAAAAGTGTCTGAGGTATTCCCATAAGTTACATAACCGACAGGATAAATCTCCCTTCTCAGTAATAAACCTTTTCTGAATGAAATCCAGAGTTTAGACCTTCTGTGTTGATGTACTGTAAACTCGTTTTAGATCTGGACACTGTCTGGAGTGTCACATCAAAGCTACAGGTTTTGGGTTTTGCATGATGTAGTCTTATTTTAGCTCTGTGGAGGACAAAAGCTGTTTCGCTTTAATTCCAATGTGGCAGAAAGTTTTGCACAAGTTGGATACATAAATGGAGAAGATATTTGCTGGTTTGGGCTTGTTTGATTCAGGGCTGTTACCGTTATCTAAAACTAAAACCACAAAAACATTCTCGTTCATTGAAAATAACAACATAAAACTCAATACAACAGTTTTTAGAAATCCTGTTTTTTCATAATTTCAGTTAATCTCAATCAAACTGCAGTTGGGTTATTTTGACCAGGTTAATAATAACTAAAAATACCAACACAATAAAACAATAATAACTTGATAACAAAATACAAAACATGATTTTTTTAGCATATTATCTGATTATTTACAACAATCCTCATTTTTAATTAGTTTGAAGCTCATATACTTAAATAACTAAAATTATGTAAATGAATAAATAAATATTAATGACTATAATATAGGCATTTTTGTAATTAATGGCAAAAATATGCACCAAAGTTACTAATACAGTGAAAACAAAAACAAATAAATACATTTTTATTAAAAAAAAATAAGATTTAGATAATATTTTAATAAAAACATTTCATTGAACAAACAATTTTTTAAAATGAATTATCAACCATTAGACATACTGTGGCCTAAAAAAATGGACATGTATGAATGTCATTGCATTAAATAATATAAAAATATATAAAAGCAAGTGCCTTTTATTTTATATATATATATATATATATATATATAAAGATTGCACTCATACAAAACAGAGATATTTGGTATAAAATTAAGACAAAATGTTTTGGGACACTTTACAGTTGCCAAAAGCTACAATAGAGAAAGGTTGCTATATGGTTTCTATATTGTTATATGATGATATAAACTTTAAATATATTCATAAAGATTTTTCAGACAAAATAAGAACCACTCATTAATGACAAAAACTTCTGCAATGTGCTTGCAGTTAAAAACAATGTGTTCTGTTACATAATTATAACGATATGTTATGCTCGGCCGCGGTCTATTCTGCATAAATTTTCCCTCAAACTCTTTGTCCAATACCCAGCGCTCCATTAGATATTCACGAACAGACAAAAACTCCCTGTGACCCTTACGTAATGTAGTTAGATGCTCTTCCTGCGCAGCTCCATCATGGGAGTAAAATCCAGCCCAATTCAGCGGGATTACTGCGCAGTTTATGGAGCATGGGGATTAGAGTTTTGGCTGCCACTGCTGAGGATATTTTACCATATTACATTGCATCTTATGCATCTCATGAATACATAACAGAGTAAAACATATTTTACATAAACACTCACTGTCAGTCGGGGCTTTGACAAACAACTGTGATGGAAAGTCACAGAGCAAGGCTGAACTGATTCAGTTGTTTTTTTATGTATTCAGTATCCAGTGTTTATTTGATCTGTTTCCATAACATATTGTTTGTAAATCGCCTTTGGGCTTTTTGCCTTTAAAAACCTAAAATGTTAAAATCAAGCAAGATTTTAAATCATTTAAAAATATAAAAACTTTACAAAGCATTACAAGGTATTAAAACACTTAAAAACTATAAAATGTTCATATTAAAAACTAATCAGTTTTATAACATTTATTTCTTTGCAGTTGTCTCCTACAAAACAATACATTTAAACTCAATTTTTAGTCTATTGATCTTACAAAAATCAATACATTTTCATAGAAGCATAGCTATCTTTTAGGTGTTTTTACTTCATTAAAACACATCTAGACTGATCTCTTGCATCTCTGACCTGCATAGCTCCCCTTTTTGTCAGTAAAAATGTCTTATTTGGGGAGCAAGAAGTGCGAAAGAGGTCACATTAGTGACATTTATGTAATGGACCTGTCAAAATGGCCTAGAAAGCAGCAATCTAGCGCTCTAATTATAACCCCAAAAGCAGAACTGCTCATGGTGCATGGACCAAAAATATGATCATATTAGATATCCTGAATAAAATCATTTTGATGCATTTTAAACAGCCAGAAACTCAAATGCAGTGATGGTAATATGAGTCATTTTAAAATAAAAAGTGAATGTCCTCAAGTTCACACAGGTGCCCAAGCACAAAAATAACCACAGCTTTGACATTTGACATCCAAAAAGTGTCCAGATAAACAGTACATCTGCACTTCACAATTTTTATTTAAAACCTAACAAGCTTCTTTTTGTGAAATTATTTGCATGCATGTTCTGTCCTTCTTTGAAATCAATGCTATTTCATATACTATGAAATTCATACATTTTAAGCGTCCAAATACTTTTTTGGGCATCTGTAGAAAATTAAGATGTTGAGGTCTATATTCGGTAAATTCTCAAAAAGATAGGATAAAAAATCCTATATATAAATATAATTAAACAGCTGATCATTATAGTTATTATTTAAACCATAAAAACTGTATACATAAATAAAATAAAAACAAATAAAATAAAATAAAAAACCTTGTTTTTAATTCAGCTAGTGCCCAAGTAAAAAACATCTCTCATTTTCCTTTAGTTTAACTTGATATACTGTACTAACATGGTATTTAGCTATGCATATTTGATATATAATTATATATTAAAATAAAAACTATACAGAAATAAAGACAAAAACACTGAAGAAAATTATTAAAATTGACCTAAAATGAAAAAGGAAATAGAAAAATAAAACATATTCAAAATATTGCTAAAACTATAACAGTATCTTACTGATCTCCATCACATGTAAAAATACGTCTGCACTCTATTTCAGATGTACAAACATTTCACACATACCGTTTACTTTCTTTCCAGAAAACAATAACTCTTGTACTTGCATGCAGGATCTGTTTAAAATGTTTGCATGCGATGAATACCAGAGCGGCAGAGACAGTGATGTATAAAGCAATTGAGAGCAGTGCACTGAGACGCCATGATTAACACATAACACAGACAAATGCTTATTCGAGTGACATCAAGAATATGGCGTGTAATATGTGGAGTGCTGATAGGTGTATTTGTCACTCTCTGAAGCGTTCGTAGTAATGCGTGTGTGTTTACTGCTGACGCCAGTGCATGCAGGGGCCGGTGACTAACAATCACTCTCCTTTTGCCAGATAGAATGATGAAATGTCACATACGAGAGAGGAAGAGGGTGAAAGGAATAGTTTGTCCAAAAATGAACGTTCTGTCATCATCTACCTAAACCCAACCATCTTTCTTCTGCGGAACACTAACAGAGATGTTTTGAAGAAACGTTCAAGCAGATTGTGACCACAGCTGTCAAATTTTGGTTCTAATAATGAAAAAAAGAGAACACAATAACCCTTAAAAGTAGTCTGACGTGTGTGCTTTTTTCCTAGTCTTCTGAAACCATTTGATATAACTTTGTGAGATGAACAGATGGACAAAAAGTTGTTTTCAGAATCTGTTCGCTTGGCTGCCATCTTTCAGCAGCTATTTTACATTCAAGTACAGCTCCTGTCTACTTAAACAGAAAAAGCAGAACTCGTGTCGAGATTTAGTTTCAATAACCAATTTTAAATCAGCAATAAGTTCTGTAACAATGGGATCACACATTTAACTTTTTTTTACTTCAAATTGTCCTTTAAAAAGTTTGTTAAAGATATTAATAATAATAATAATGATAATAATGTGTGTGTGTGTGTGTTTATTTTTTATTTTATCTATATTTTATATTTTTATTCTTTAATTAGCCTTTATTTGTCTCATTATCCAGTAAATACACTACCGTTTGGGGTCAAAAACATAAAAAAACATCAAACAATGGCTTAATTTATTTTATAAAAAATACTGTATTATTATTATGATTAAGTATTATTACAATTAAAAATAACATCTCTTCTATTTGGATGCTTAATATACTTTTTTCCAGAATTACTATGGAAAAAAAAAAGTATTAATTTATTATTTCAGCAAATATTAACTTTTTGTAACATTATGAATGTTTTACTGTAATTATTGATGATTTTAATGCACTCTTGCTGAATAAAAGTATTAGACTGGAGTGTATATATTGAAAGTAGTGTATAGGTATATTCATATCGTTTATTTATAGGTATATTCAAAAGTTAAATGTACTAAATATGCAAAGCTGCATAAAATATTAATATAAAATAAATACGTCTTCTTTTCAACATTGTAATCCAAATCATGTGTGGGAAAAAAAGATACGCTGTCTTAATTAATGTGTTAATATCTTCTGCAATATTTTTTTTTTTTTTTTAATATTGGGACCTAAAAAAATGACTTGGAAATAAGTTATATAGACCACTTTTCTAATTGGAATGGGATTAATTCTCTGTTTGTGTTCCAAAAGGCCTTGGAAAGAGATCTTAGGAGTAACTGATGACAGTTTCTTAAAGGAACAGAGAGAGACGAGCGGATAGAGACACCAGACGAGAGACTAAATGATGAACTAGATATTGATGTGGGACAAAGAGACAGGATGGAGAGAAAAATGAGCGAAAGAACGAGGAGGCGATGAAAATGGCATCTCTGGGGATGCCCAGTCTAAGTATTAGGCATCAGGATTGTCTGGACCCTCCCAAAAGCATTTTAAAAATAGACCTGTGCGGAGACGGTAAGCGAAAGAGAAAGAACCGGGAATGTGTGGAGGGGCGCTGGAGAGAATCGAGGTCAAACCGCAGAAAGAAAATTAATTATGAATCCGTCCACATTAGCGTGGAGGATTATTGAGAACAAACACACAGGAAGGGGAATGGAGAAAGGAGAACAAGAGAATGACTGTCGATTAGAGAGCCAAGGGAAGCTTTTTAAAATAAATATTAATATTAATAAAGAACTGCAAAAACGAATGTCTATTCTCAAACAGGTTTCCTGAACACTCTTCCATCTGCCATCGGTCGGTCAAAACACATAGAATGTAAAAACAGCTTATGTCGGGGGGTGGTTATGATTGATCTTTGGCCCCTTTTTTGCTTGCAAAAGAAAAACATACTTTCTTCAGCACCATCTGTTTCTGTATCTAAAATTGAGATCTTGTTGCAAAAAAAATTAGACCTAATTAATCTCATCCGAGCACTGCCTTCTGTTTGCTGAAAAAAAAGTCTATGATAAGCAATATAGGATTCTTCACCTCAGTATACTAATCTAGTTTCCTACAGAAGATCTACCTAAAGAATGAAGAAGAAATTTTGAATGAAATTAGAGCTTGCTTTGTAATTGTGAGTATTGTTGTATTGCTCTTATTGTTATATAATATAATATTTATTAGAATATAATAATTAATTAGGAATATAAAAAATGCATTACATTATTAAAATGAAATGATTTTAATTTCTATATATATATATATATATATATATATATATACATACACACATTTATTTTATAATATTGTGATTGGAAAATATGTTTATAATATATATATTTATAAAATGCATGAAATATTTATTATTAGTTTTTTATTGTCTGTTTGTCTTTTTGCTTTATATAGTCTTATATAGTTTAAAATACTGCAATAAGTAATATAAACTAATATAAACTTCCAAATTTGTATCTATAACATAACATATTAATATAATTCTAATTTTGAATTATAATATAATTATGAATTCTTAAGTAATAGTACATACTATTTTTTATTAAAGTAATTTTGTATAGTCATATATACTATATGTATATATATATATATATATATATATGTATATGTATATATATATATACTTTATATTCTAATAAAAATCTGACAGTATATAAAATCAATGGTATACATTAAAATCACTGGTTCTTAAATTAATAGTTTCTTCAATTATAAGTACATCAAGTAAACATCAGTCAAAGGCTACCTTTTTTTCCTTTTTGCTTTAAATATTGTTTGTAAGTATGAATAGTTTTAGAGCTTGTTGGTTTAGTTTAAGGTTTAGAATTCTTCACTAAAGATGTTTTAGGAGGAGAATAATAAAAATAATTCCAGAAGGCTGATGAAAAAGTGGACAGTCAGTGTTGAGCTATTAGATGAAGGCCAGACCTTCTATTTCAAGAGGTCATGAAGGCGAATATGACATGAAGCATGCGGCTCATCTCCTGGAAACGCGTGTACAGTACACTGAAGTAATGAATTTTTGGCCGTATACGTCTCAGATCTGCCTATAGGGGCAGGAAGCTGTGTGATTACATGCGTGTGCGCTGGCTTTGCTCCAGCAGAGCACTCGGTGCTATCAAAGCTCAGCTTCACTGTCAGGCATAAAGGCTGTCTATCTTCATTACATAGAAGAGAAGTGTCCTCCGCCCATCGATCCCGTCCCCCATAATAGAGCCATGCTGTTATCAGTTCAGCCTTCACAGAATGAAGAAAACCATCATAATGCGTGTCATACATGCTTGCCTGTTGTCGATCTTCAAAGCAATACATGCTTCCTTAATTCAGGCAGTACTCAAAACCACGAAATATATGTACACAAAACATTATTTTAATACAGCATTGCACGTTCCATCCAGCAGACTAAATAAAGTGCATGAATCAAATGAATGCAGACTTTCACAGTAACACTGCCCTGTTTTCTTCCCTTTAGTCTGAACTACAGTGGAATGTGTCTGGCATCAGACGCTCAGTTTAGTGACTTTCTGGACGGGATGGGACCTGCTCAGTTTGTGGGCAGACAGACACTAGCTACAACTTCAATGGGTGAGTGCACTTATAAATCACATGTTAGTGTAGTACAAGTGAACAACACCAAACAAACAAACATTAGCCTTATGCTGTGCCTCTGTCTTTTTGCTTTAAATATTGTTTATCATTTTTACAACTAGATCTTTTTAGATATATAATAAATGCAATAAAATATAATAAATGCAACTAAAGTGATAGAGCTCTTTTGTGTTCAACAAGTGGGCATATTAGTTGGAGCTGCTTGTCAAAAGGTTGTTTGTATGACAAAATATTCAATAACATAGTGGAAATTAGAATGCATGAAAAGAGAATCTATTTTGATACTTCCCAAAAATGTTCAAATAATTATGATTATCAGTTTTGTTGGAGTATGGTTCTGTTATATTAAAGTCCCTAACATTTACAAAAATGTCTTATTGGTTAACATTAACATTATACGCAAAGGGATGCTATAAAAAAAAAATGCAGAAATAATGTCACTCAGCCACGTCACTTGACCCTCGTTAACGTGTCTGCAGGAGATGTTGAGATCGGTCTGATGGAGAGGAACGGACAGCTGGAGGTGGAGATCATTCAAGCTCGAGGACTCATCATGAAGCCAGGATCTAAAGGCCCTCCAGGTGATTCTTCATCAGACAGAGGCGTAAGCCTGATACAGCGATTACATTCATTTAGCCCGAGGACAAAACTGACTGCAAACGTTTATAGATTGGTTCTCAAACACAAAAGCTTCTCTTAGATTATTCTCCACTTCTTATCTGAGCTTTCATTATCCAAAAGAGAGCATGTGTGTTTTAAAAAACAAGAGAAATTTGAAATTGGTGGGTCTTCAAGGTGGCTTTCAATATCTTGTGGATTTCAAGGATGCCGTTTGAATTATTGTATTTTTTTTGTTTCCTCCTTCTCTTTCAGCGGCCTACATAAAAGTCTACCTTCTGGAAAATGGCATCTGCATTGCCAAAAAGAAGACAAAGTCCGTCCGGAAATCGTTAGATCCCCTTTACAATCAAGTCCTTGTCTTTTCAGAGAGCCCACAGGGAAAGGTTGTACAGGTAAACGATGGTCGCTTGTGCAAAACTCTACTAGAGGATACATCAGAGGGATGACATACTTAGCAGTAGGGGTTATTTAGAGAATATGAGCAATAGAAATCATGTTGCTTGCACTGTAAATCTGCATGAAACCAGCAAACGAACTCTAGAATACTTCAGTTTCTTAATGCATTTAACATTACAGTGTCATGCACTCCAGATGCATCTGTCTGGTTGGTTATTTAAATGACAAAGAAAATAGACTCTAATTTACAGAAAGTTTCCCCACGTCTTTTCCAATTTGATGTAATCTCTGTAGCTGAGGTGATGTCAGTGAGTGATCATTCCTTATGCGTCCCCTTCATCATTTAGCTCCACTGCAGAGAGAAATGGTGAAGAAACAGCAATGCAGTAAACGCTTTATTTTTAGCAGCACTGAAGGAATGAGGGAGAATATTTCATATCTCTCAGAATTAGACATTTTTCTAAGGACAACACTTATAAAAGCCTGTCACAACAAACATTAAAGGTTAGAACAGACTGCAGGATGTTCAGGAAACATGGGGTGGTGGGAAAAACATCATTTGCATGTGTTTATTCACTGATGTATGACTTCCTCAGTCCAAACATCAGTCATTATTATGTAATGAATCTCAGGGAACTTTCAGATTGATCTAGGCTAAGTTATTCTTATTCTAAGTTATTCTTCAAAATTTTCACACATTCATTATCATATTTGGAAATTCTAATTATTCAGTTTTGCTGCAAGATGGATGAGTCACACAAAATCTGTCAAGAATGTACACGGTATATTACATTGTATGTACATTAAGAGAGAGAGAGATTCTTTTTTTTTCATGATAATAAATCAATGCATTATCATAAATGTAATTCAAATATACTGAAAAATATGATGTGCTATTTTAATTGTGAACGAAATGAGATTCACCCAGACTAATGAAACTAAAAATATTATTGAATTACTGTAAATTAAAAATTGAGCATTATGAATTATGACGAATTGAAAATTGTGAATTAGGATTAGCATTTTAAATTATGCGATTCACCCAGATTAATGGACTTAACAAAGAAAATTATGAATTAAGATAAATTCAAAATTGAGGATTTATGAATTTACGAGGAATATATATATTGTGAGATTTTATCCAGATTTTTGGAACTAGCAAAAAATCATTATGAACTGTGATATATTTGAAACTGACAATTCAGAATTTATGCATTAGGAGGAATATATACATTTAAAGTTCTTAAAATATATAATGACATTATACATCATGTATAATATGGATCATTATAATATGGATTCATGGAATAAACTATTTATGAATTAGAAGCATAAATATTGATTTAATTACTCTTAACTATTCTGGTTAAATCTCAGAATGGAATTTATATATATATATATATATACACACACACACACATATACACATATGGAATTAACTAAAACTAACTAAAATGTAGAATTCTGAAATGTTAAACATTAAAATGTATTGTAGTCAAAAGTACTTTTCATTGTTCTTTATGATGACCTAATACTTCCATTTGTCATGAACAGGTGATCGTTTGGGGAAACTATGGTCGGATGGATCGCAAATGCTTCATGGGCGTGGCCCGCATCCTATTGGAGGAGCTGGATTTGACCAACATGGTGATTGGCTGGTACAAGCTCTTCCCCACCTCCTCGATGGTGGACCCCACGATGGCGCCGCTGATCCGTCACTCCTCACAGCTCTCTCTAGAAAGCACCGTGGGCCCGTGCTGTGAACGCTCATAAGACTAACCACTCCACTAGATTTATTTTTCTCTGGAAGGGCTATCACAGCCCCCCCGAACCTAAAAGTGCTGGTTGTGCATGACAGCGGCACAGGGACCCTCTGGAATGTTCTAGAATTTCTTCAGAACAAACAACCTTTCTGGAATATTCCAGAATCGACCACAGAGGGAATGCTCTCTTTCAGCCTCTGAGAAAAAAAGACTTCAGGACAGGCAACGGTAGCAGACCAGACGTTTGGGCTTTATTTTAGCTTTCAACACATTAGCTTGTGATGGTCTGTATGAGGGAACGTGCTCCATTTAGAACTGAAGGCAGGTAAACGTTTGTGCAGTCATCAGTGCTGCAACGGATGGGTTCGTGCAATATGACACACTATAGAGAGAAGAATGTATCGGTAATAAAAGTGCGGGTTTGCATTCATCTTCTTGTGTAATTAACAATACAGGAATAGATATATGTCTTAAAAAGATTCAATTTGTGTAGTTTGAAAAGAGTCGATGTTTGTAGTTCATGATCTTTTTCTGTTCGTGTCTCTTCCGTTTTGTCTTTCTCATTTCTGAACAGTGCCAATGCTGCCAGCAAGTGGCTTTATTCGTGGCTAGTGTCTATATTTGGTGACTACAGGCTTTATGAATCAATATGTAAGCAGACACATATTCAAAAACAATGACATGTCATTGTACGTCTTTTCCCACTAGCAGTATATGGACAAATTGAAGTGGATGCAAGGTGCTGAAGTTACATAGTGGTTATGAAATAAATGATATACTTACAGTTGTAACTATGACAGATACTTAAGAGTTATACAAGTGATATACACTCTTAGAAATACAGCTACAAAAGCTGTCACTGGGGCGATACCTTTTCAAAAATACATGTTTGTACCTAAAGTGTCCATTTTGGTACCTTAACGGTACTTATTGGCACCTAAAGTGTACATATTTTAACCTAATAGGTACCTTTTGAAAAGGTACTGTCCCACTGACAGCTTTTACCGTTATTTATGGGAGTGTACAAGTGACATGTAGTTCATTAATGAATTTAAATTTAAAGGAAATGTTAAAGAAAATGAAACGTGCAATCCGTTATTTTTCAAGCGAACAGTATAGGCCTCTTCTGTAAATTTTCTGTAAAAAAAAAAGATATTGGTCAAATTAATTGCAGAGGCCAATGTTTAATAGTCTATTACTAATTATTAAAATATAATTTAGTTTTGCACTTTATATTCTTAAATGTCTTTCTTATGAGGAACCACTAGTTTGGCAAAAGCCAAAGTTGACTTTCTTCTTTACATTCTGATATTATTTGTGACTTTGGGATGCAGAATCTTTAGTAGCAATGATAAGGTTGTAGCATTAGATAGTAGCATACGCATGAAAGGCATCTTAGTTTGCCACCATCTAATGAGATTTTGCATGGAATGGATTGATACGGGATTACGGAGCGTTTTCGCTGGCAGTCGAGCAAACATGTAGCAGCAGACGATCAAACCAATACTGTTACATCGCACCGAGATGTGCTGTGTGTCCTGACGCAAGATTAATAAATGTTTTCATACACCCTGAAAAACATTTCTACATGCCAGCACAGAAAAGGGAAGAAAACAGCGTTCTGCATAGCCAAGAATTTTTATGTCCAGCATAAAAATACGACTATTTGTGAAAAAAAAAAAAGTAAATTAATTTTTTAAAGATGCATTCCTCTCTGAGAAGTTCAGTGAGTGATGATTTCGACTAACACTGAGAAATGTACCTCAACATACTCATGATGTGAAGGCCATATAAAGCACTGCCACATTCTTTTTGAAGACTTTAATGTTCATTGTCTTAAAAAGCAATAACGAAATAAATTTTTGCTCACTTTATTTGTTACAGGGAGTAAAGCCAGACTGTCTCTGCATTACATTAGAAACTTCTGCATTCATGTAGCAATAGATACTTGGTTTTAGACGAAGCGCTGAATGATGTCGAGATTTTAGTGCCATTTCAAAGATATGTTGATGAGCTAGAAAAATAAAAAAGAAAATTGATTTTCGGGCAATAGAATGCTTAGCATTGTATATTAATATTTATTAATATACATCAATTTAATACAGCATCATTTCATTATTCACAGACGTCAATCGCTTTCTGAAAAACTACATATGAAATACATCTTTTTGGTCTGTTTATTGTAAATAGACACCTTTAGTGGGTAAAACAATAATAATAAATTGATTGTCAATATTGAGTTTTTTAGGCTGTAAGCAACACATTTCTCCTGTTTTTTAATCAGCATGATGTTATTGCTGATATTTCCAAATCTGGATTAGATATATATATATATATATATATATATATATATATAATGCTGTTAAACACCAAATACACTTATAAAAGAATTTGATTTATTGAGTGTCCATTTAAATATCTCCATTCCACAGTAGTTTTTGTAAAGCCTTAACTTGTAAACCAGAGGTCTTAACACAACTACAGTTGTACGGCAGAGAAATGAGCATGAAAGAATGTCATTCTGCTTTTATTTCTATTGATTTTTTGTCTTTCTCTTTTTTTTTTGTATTTACTTTGATCTGATAAATAGTCATGGCCTTTTGTCATCACACAGTTTTGTAAATGATTAACCATCTACCATATCAACTGTACTTGTTGAAGTTGATAGGGCAAAATAATCAACATATTCCTAAGAATTGGATGCTGTGATATCTTTCTTTGTGGAGATACTTGTTTAAATCCTTATTACTATTCATTATATGTAAATTTGAATTGGTAAAATAACGTCACTGTTGATTAATGCACAATTTAGTGTATTGTTACTCTGTTGAAAATGGTTATACGGAATAAAATAGCTCACTCTGATTTACAAAACACACGTTTGGCTGATGATTGCCTGATGCTTTGTAGGTTTTAAGAGGAGATTTATCCTAAAAACCATCTAATAATCTTCGACAACTAACGCATAACGTTAAGCTTATTGCGCACGTCAGAGAGAATCAGGCCTAGTGTTATAGTTAGCCTGTCTGTCTGCTGCATTCAAGTCTTTATCAGGAGACAAAATGGCTTTTTAAGAGTTAGATCAAGGAAAATTAGATCAAGCACTCTTGATTTGGGAATTGAGCTGGATGTTGGTATTTTGGGGATAAGGCTGAGTTTTATTATCGTGTGTGTGTGTAGCCACTGCCACTAACAAAGAAACAGATGAATAATCTTGTCCCTGTTTGATGTAATTACAAAGAATAATGTTCCTTTTACACAAATCATAGAGTATGCATCCCACAAATATACATCGGTTTCATTTAATATAGCTTTATGAAAAAAAAAATATATATATATTTTTTCATATATACACACAATATATATATACTGTATACACACACACACAAAATTATACAAAGTATTACTAATATATATTACATGACATATACATGGCATTTGTAGTATTAATAAAGTGTACAAATATATTAATCATACTTTTTCTAAATTATATAATGCAGAAAATATATGTATAGTATATATATATATATATATATATATATATTCATTTTTGTAGTAAAATAATTTATTATAAATAGTACAGTTCCCTTTCAGTTGGTCACTCCGAGTCACGTTGGTGAACGACGAATAGGAATCTCGCTTTGAGATGGCAAATCTACTCTGCGTGTATACAAACATATTGGCATATGCCGATTAATATCCAGCTGCACCTAATCGCAGCACGAGTATAAGTAGGTCAGCGGATTAAGCATTCATTAGCTTTTCGCTTCGGAGCCGAGCAGTTCATGCAGCAGTTCCTGAGCATTTCTACTCTCCTGACGGAGAAGGCTAGTGTCACGGCGTTTTCAGCGGCGGTGGTTCAAGTCAAGCTTTTGTGTTCTGAGTGTCCATCGCCCCTGTGCTCTTCAGCCTTCACAAAAAGAGTAAAGCCTACAGAGACAGGCTTACGGGTGAAATGTCATTGTAAAGAAACGTCCTTTTCAGTATGCCATACCAACCGTGCGTACTTGGGTGCGGCCGTTACCTGGCACCGGCGGATGGTCTCGAATGCTGTCTAACGTGCCTGGGCCTCGAGCACGTTAAGACGCTGTTCGTGGATGAGTCATGTTCTGTTTGCAGTAGCATGACCATCTCGGAGCTGTGGACAAGGCTTCACTATCTTGAAGATAGCCTCCCTCAAGGTTCAGTATTGGCACCCTTTCTCCCTTTATATGCTCCCTCTGGGGGCCATTTTTATAAGGCATGGGGTGTCCTTTCATTTCTATGCTGACGACACCCAGATCTACTTACCCATTAAGAAAAATTATCTCTCAGCACTTAATACACTACAGCGGTGCTTAGACAAGGTTAAAATCTGGCTTGCTCAAAAATGGTTAACTTTAAACAAAGACAAAACTGAGACGATAGTGTTCAGTCCCTCTGAGCATTATAAGGCTTCTAGCCTAGACCTGGACTGTCTATCAACCTTCAAATCTTCCTGTGTATGGAATCTGGATATCCATCTTTTTAAAGCTGAATAAACAGATCTCTTCTGTAGTTGGCTCCTATTATCAACTCCGTTTACTGTCCAAAGTCAAACACTTTTTAAACCCCAAAGCATTAGAGATGGCTGTCCATGCTTTTATTACAACATGCTTAGACTACTGCAACTCACTATACTGTGGTATTTCAAAGTCACAAATTACTCGACTTCAGTTAGTCCAGAACACTGCAGCCAGATTCCTTAAATACAAAGACAACCACATAACCCCCATACTGAAGGACCTTCACTGGCTGCCTGTTCAGTTCAGAATTAATTTTAAAGTTCTCCTACTAGTATATAAATCTCTACATAAACAGACTCCTAGCTATCTCTCTAAGCAGAAAGGGGTTCGCATTCTCAACTACCTCTACGATTGTAGAGGTAGATTGTAGATGGTCATCCCGCTGGGACTGCTCCATATGAGACCACTTCATCACTGGCTTCACGATCGAGTCCCAAGGTGGGCGTGGGAACGCCGTGCAGCCTTTGCCCCGTGGTCAGACCAGGCTTCTCTTCAGGCAGGAGTGCCCCTATAGCAGGTCTCCAGGCATGCTGTGGTCTTCACAGATGCCTCTACCACTGGGTGGGGCTACGTACAACGGGCATGCAGTGTCAGGGGTATGGACGGAACCCCATCTGAATTGGCACATCAATTGCCTCGAGCTGTTGGCAGTACGTCTAGCTTTGGGACGTCTCAAAGGACGCCTAAAATGCTGCCACGTGGTGGTCCGCACGGACAGCATATCAACTGTTGGGTACATCAACCATCAAGGTCGTCTACGCTCCCGTCGCATGTCCTGTGGTTTGAGTCCCGGCCTAGAGACCAAACACTGTCAGTCACCGACGTGACTCAGAGTGACCAACTGTGACCAATTGTAACCCTCGTTCCCTGAAGAAGGGAACGGAGACGTCACGTCACGTCGCCGTGGATCTGTACCGCCGCTAGGGGGCCATGGACACCGGCTCGGCTCCTCAGCGAAAAACTAATGAATTAATCCGCTTACCTACCTATACTAATCAGCATATGCCAATTTCATTGGCGTGTTTGTATACACGCAGAGTAGATATGCCATCTCGAAACGAGATTCCTATTCTTTGGCGTCTCTGTTCCCTTCTTCAGGGAACGGGAGTTACAATATGTAAAAGAGACGTTATATAATATTGTTAATAATAGATTGTTAATATTATTATTATTTATATTACGGTTGTTTTGGCTACAATATTCCAATAAATGACTAAATGTAAATGTAACATTACTATTAATAAAACATTTTGTCTCCAACTAACAAAAAAGTAAGCACAAAAAAATGTATTTGACCTTACTGAACCATCTTAGGTACAAATAATTAAAAAAGTCAATAAGGACAATGTTATATTTTCTTTGCTGCGACATTGGTTTTATTTCATCTTTTATTGAAAGAAAAACAATTCCACATCAAATTAATACATTTGTTGTTTTAAACTACATAAGACCATATATCTTTAAACATTTATAACAAATTCTTCTTTAAGAAGACTATCGTGCTTTCATTTTGAAAGAGGTTATTAATATGAGCCACAAACACTGACAATGAAACAACAGCAAGTGTCGCAAGCGGACGCAAGTTAACAAAACGATGCAAAGCAAAAAACCGTCTCTACCCCAATGTTCTCACAAGACCACACTGATTTGTCATTGATTTACAAACATGAAACATGAGATGATTTCCAAAACACGTCTAGACATCCTTGTGTAAACTGTGAGAGGAGTCTCAAATACAAAGCTCCTTGACACTAAAACTACTTTCAAAAAACGCAATACACCAGAATGCAGACAGAAGAGCACATGTTCGTCTCAAGAGAGTTCGTCAGTTTTCTGAAATGTTCTCAATGTTCTAACGTTTCACCCTGCTAAATAAAATTATAAATAGAGAGCTAATTTGAAACTTGTTACCTAGAATCTAATTTAAAGTTGTTTAACCACTCAAGTTGAAAGTATTTAGTTTAACTACTTATCTGGTGCAAAACAATCAATTTTCGAAACTGCACAGCTTTTGCAATGCGTGAAAAACAGACCGCTACTAGGTTTGGGTGGAAAAGCTACAGTATTTTGAAAAAAAATAAGTTAAATAAAATAAGTTACTTATTTTTCCTACCCGATCTCATAAATAGTATGCCAAATTAAAATGATTGATTGATACACAAAAATAAACTTTGGCATGTATATGCTATATGTTTAGGGTAGTGGGGTAAATGTGTATCATATGTATATGAAAACTGTGCATTATTAGCCTGGGCCCACCCATACTTCCTTTGAGGCTACATTCACTTCGCGAGCAAAGTTAGTCTGGCAAAGCTGCCGTTTTAGAGCATTTCTGTTCCCAAAAAAGTGGGAACCAATGAGAAACCCCCTCCCCAACCCCCGGCATGACTGAGGCAGGTGTAACGTGATGACGCAGCAGTTCTGCCTCTGAGAACCTTTTCAAACATGGCGTGTAACAATCGTTCGACTCTGCTGTTACAGCTGTTTTGAGAAATTTTCATGACAGGTTTTCTTTGAAAACGGAGCAGAAGTAATTAAAGTAAGTAAAGTTTTCCTACTGCTTTAATGAAGCTAGCTACAACTGGTTACGGTGGCTTCAGTTTCCGTCGCCACTCATATGTCATCGGAATGAGTGGTCTGATTGGTTGTAAATTCGTCCAGTGGTATACAGAGGCATCTGATGGACGCAGGTTAAGCCTGCCTCCCAAAAGGCGGATAGTAAGGTAGCTTTGCCAGACTATGCTCCTATGAGCTTAATAGTCGCAGAAGCCAGGCTAGTGTATTATATGCATGGCAACAAATTTCGTATCATATGCACACAAAAACTGCGTATTATATGCAATTTTTGCCAAACACGTGCATGTCAACTATACACCAAATTCCATTTTTGTGCATCAATAACAATAAGCTGCAATTCGTATTTGGTGCTAAACTCTCTGGAAAATTAAACTACTGTAGTAATGTGATTATAACGTCATCATCCTGGCCCTTCCAGAGCATCTCGCCCTTAAAGTCCACCATTTTGTGTTTGCGACAGCGCAACAAAATTCCCACAACTTTATCTGAGATTTTGACGTAGCGGTCAAACAGGCGTCCGAAGCTTACGTAGATACGACCCTCTTTGTCTCGCTGGCCCATGTCGCGTATGATAAAGCACATCTCCTCCATCTCACGGTAGATGTGTTTCTGGGCCCGATCGGCACGCTGGGCTGTTTTGGATCCTTCTTTGGGTCGCCCGTATCCTGCATCGCCCTTCTGGAGTCGAATAGCCATGGCATGTTCATAGTCAAACTCTTCGCTGAAAGGGTTGAGCTTCTGACCTTCAATGTGGTCTTCAGCGAAGCGCTGCCACTTGCTTCTCAAGTCATTCATCGTGGCTATTTTAATCTGAGAGGACAAGATTCATATGTTATTCAGGACCACAGTCACATCACATAGAGTGTACGCAAGAAAAAAATAAGATGAATTTAGATTAGAATAAACATACTTAGAATTAATATAAAATATGTATCTATAAATAAAGTTACATGATAAATAGATTTTATAGACTAATACATTTAATAATTCATTTTATTATCAATGTTGAAACAGTTCTATAAATAATAATGAATAATGCAAATAAATTAGTTTTATAATTAATATCATTGTACAGTTATTTAACAGTTGTGCAAATGTATAAAAAAAATTACTTAATTATTATTAAATATTTATGAATTTTGTTTTTTACAATGCTGTATTTAACTTTTTATATTTGTTATCAATTCTGAAAAGACCTATTATATTTTTGTTTTGTTTTTTATGTTTATTTGATTTTACTGCATTCCAAAATGGAATTTAGTTGATGTTATTTAATGTGATTAAATAATTTTAAATAGTAATATTAATAAATCGTGCTGTCAAATGACTAATAGGGATTAATTAAAGTTTTTGTTTACACAACATGTGTGTGTGTACATTTATTATGCATATATAAATACACACACTGTCATGGATCGCTCCTCTGTGGCCCTTCCCGACCGCCAGCAGCGGGAACCCTCACCTGAGTTTTAACGTTCCCACCCGGACT
>JAUYWG010000039.1:18836813-18848275 GCA_034779775.1 Enteromius afrohamiltoni | reverse complement strand
ACCAGCAAAGATCCAGCTTAAATCAGCAGAAACAAGCAAAGATCCAGTTTAAAACAGCAAAGGACCAGCAGAAACCAGCAAAGATCCAGCTTAAATCAGCAGAAACAAGCAAAGATCCAGTTTAAAACAGCAAAGGACCAGCAGAAACCAAGGGACTAGAATAAACCAGCAAAGGACCATCTTAACCAGCCAATGACCAGATTAAACCAGCAAAGATCGATCTTAAATCAGCAGAAACCAGCAAAGATGCAGATTAAACCAGCAGAAACCAGCAAATATGCAGATTAAACCAGCAAAACCAGGGGATTGGAATAAACCAAAGGACCATTTTAAATCAGTAAAGGAACAACATAAACCAGCTTCTTATAAGTGGGCGATTTTAACATCCATATGTGCTGTCAGTCTAACCCGCTCTCAAAGGAGTTTCTTAACCTTATTGACTCTTACCTTGGTTCAATGGATAAAGGAATTCACTCACTGCCTCTGTCCTATTCTTCTAAGTTTGGGTAAACTTTTTATCAGTTTTTTATGGAGTCAAGTCTTATTCAGACTTGAATGCTGACCAACATCTAACTCTTTTAAATTCTAGGTGTTTTAGAGCTCACTGCTCCACTCAAGCCTTTTAAGCATAAACTACAATCAGTGCTATGGGAAATTCTGATACTCGACTCCTACGTCAAACTTGCAGAAAGGCCAAACGTAAATGGAAAAAAGGACAAACTACATATTTCATTCCATCTGTCTGAGTTAGTTTTAAGAAAACACTCTACTCCTGAAGTTTTGTTCTCAGTTTAAAATCCTGCTGTTAACACTGTGTCTGCTGCCTCTAATGCTTTATGTGAAAGCTTCTTGAGACACTTTACTGCTCTCACCACAGTGAACCCTCCCTTTCTCTGCTTACTGTTTCTTGGAAAGGTTTTTGAACCCATCTCCTTTGAATCACTAAAAGACATCTTTGCTAACACTAAACCTTATCTTGCCCTCATGATATTGTACACCCTAAATACTTTAAATCAATTGCTGAATCTGTTGGGCCAGGTCTGGTGTCTTTTTTCAACAAGTGTTGACTACTCTTGTTAGTGTTGTTAATGTGGCCAGTCTCACTCCACTTCTCAAGTAGTCTTCACCAAACCCTATCCTAAATAACCTTCATCCCATTTCTGTTCTACCATTTATTTAGAAGGTTTTGGGGGAAAAAAACTGTCCTTGACCAACTACAGTTCTATTTAAATCAAAACGGTATTACTGAAATGTTTCAAATCTGTGCATAATACGGAAACAGCCTTTCTCAGAGTGTTTAAGGACATCCTTTTAGCTACTGACTCTGGTGATTATGTGGTCTTCATTCTCTTAGACTTGTCAGCAGCATTTGATACTGTAGACCACTCTAAACTGTTAACTAGATTACAATCTGAAATGGGCTTAAAAGGTATTGTCTGTGGTTTTAGTCATTTCAATCTGACAGAAAATTCTTTGTCAGACTAGGTAACTTGTCTTCCTCTGTAGCTCATCTGCCCTGTGGTCTCAAGGCTCGATATTGGCACCCTCCCTTTTTTCCCTATATATGCTTCCTCTGGTGGCGATTTTAAGAAGGCCTTTAATATTTACACTGACGATACCCAGATTTATTTACCTATTAAGAGAAATGATCCCCAGCACTTAGTTCTTTACTGCAGTGCTGAGACGAGGTCAAAACCTGGCTAGCTCAAACTTGGAAAATTAAACGAAGATAAAACTGAGATGATAGTGTTCAGTCCCTCTGAGCAATATAAGGCTTCCAGTCTTGACCTGGGCTGTTTATCGACCTTTAAATCTTCTTGTGTATGAAATCTGGCTGTCCATTTTGAAGAGTTTTTAAAATTGGACAAACATATCTCTTCTGTATTTGGTTCCAGTTTTTATCAACTCTGCTTACTGTCCAAAATCACATTTTTTTAAAATTCCTACATCATTAGAGGTGACTGCCCATGCTTTTATTACTTCACGCCTAGAGTACTGCAATTGTAGGCTCCTTCTGTATCCATTTTTAAATTGAATTGTTTAACTGTACATTTTAATTTCCCTTTTATTACATGATATTATGATTGAGATTACTACTCTGTTTTATTTTGTTTATTTGTCCCCATTATTATTATTATTGTTATTATTTTATATTTATAAATAAGCATAAACCAGCTTAAACCAGCAAAGGACCAACATAAAGACTAGCAAAAGACTAGCATTAAACCAGCATCCCAGCTTCCAAACCTACCTAACCAGCGTATATTGTTTTTCTCAAAAGGGCCCAAATTTCCTAAGTCTCACTATTTGCTCGAACTTTCTAATCTGACACTTCCATGGCAATTAATCAATAACCGTACTGAAATTTCTGTATGAAAATCTTGTCTGCCACTCAATCTCATTTGTACCTTATATTTACATATTTAAATATAACATAACATAACTGAGAACTCTATTAAGGCTCGATTGCCATCGAGCAACACCAAATAAAGCTATTAGCATTGATAAACCACATTACAATAAATGTGGTTTATAATAAATGACATTCAACTCTGTTTTCAAATAGTATCCTGAAAGCATGTCTAATCTCGCTTGGGCATTAGTGCAAAGATTGAACTGCATATAGAATAATTCATTCTTTCATGCAGTCGTCTCATTAACAGACCATGAGTAATGGGCTAATCAACACTGTGCTAGGCTATGACGCTAGCCCTGCACAGTTGTCAGCCATTTCATTGACAGCGCTACATGTCAGAGCGACTAGCTTTAGTGCACACAGCAGTAGTGGTTTGACAGCTTGGGTATCATTAGAAACTAGCTTGGATGAGACAATTAGTGTCCTCGCGCTCCGTTTGGTCCTCGTAAACAAGCCAACCCTGCATTTTAGCACACAGCTGTATCGCTAAATGTCTCTGCTTATGCTAACCGACAAAAACATGCTGGATTTTGTAGTATTTCACATTAAATGACGTGTTCACACATTGTGCTTGCAAAAAGGTACCATGGTATTACCACATTTTTTAGTGGCGGTCTTGAATGCAGAGCTATATTTTCTTTATTTTGGAAAGATGATGAATGGACTCTAATAATAATAGGTTACCACCTAGCAATGATATTAGAATGACATAGACCTGCTGAAGTCACTTTGTATTTCTGTCTCTGTTCTATTAACAGACAACCTGACCCACAAAGTACCCTTGAACTATTTATATTCACCACAATATTTTTACCGTGCTTTGTCAGTAGCTTTGGTATGGCATGCCTGTCATGCTGTCACCATAATACCTGCATTACTTTTATTTTTTCTTTATCTTTCTTTAAGGCACCAACTCTACTTTTTATATGATGAATGAATTAAATATATATAAAAATCACAAGATTAAAACAACAACAAAACAAGCTAGATTAATTGTATATTTAATTTTCAAAAGTTATTATCATATTGTTTTGGTCATGGTCGAATAATGCAATGCAATAATTGTAAGTAAATAAATAATAGTTATTATAATTATTATTAGTAATACAGTACTTCATGATACTTTCAGTGTTATTTTTTATTTGTATGCTGTACCATTCTGTACCATGGTATATAAAAGTACTGTGGTATGATATGATATATGCATTTTGAAATTTGTATTAAATATATGTGCCAATATATGTGTGTGTGTGTGTGTGTGTGTTTTAATGCAATGCAATGCTCTCTAAGGCTTTTTTTTTTTTTAATAAAAACTGTACTTGAATTACAAAAAATCTAAATAGAATGTAAATATGATATTTAAGATGTGTTTTGCTGAAAGTTGGATTTTATTTAAACCCTTTTCAAATGTGTCAATGGATCAAAGGTTGTTTTCTTGGATATGACACAGATGTATTAAATATATGAAAACACAATCTAGATTTAAAAAAATGTCGTAGTGGCACACGGATGCCTCCTCCATGGGTTGGGGTGCTGTATGCAACGGCAAAGCAGCCTTGGGCACCTGGACAGGTGTTTAACGGCTGGGTCATATCAATTGCCTCGAGTTGCTGGCCGTGCATCTGGCCCTTCGTCGCTTTCGACGGATGTTGTGCCACAAGCACGTGCTCGTCCGGATGGACAACACTGCAGCCGTTGCCTACATCAATCGTCAGGGTGGTCTACACTCCCGCCGCATGTCGCAACTCGCCCGCCATCTGCTCCTGTGGTGTCAGCCGACCAGCTCTCACGGCAATCCACCTACCCTGGAGAATGGCGACTCCACTCCCAGGTAGTCCAGCTGATCTGGAGCCACTTTGTTGAGGCCAAGATAGACCTCTTTGCCTCCCCCGAGTCCTCGCATTGTCGCCTGTTTTACTCCCTTACCGACGTGCCCCTCGGCAGGGATGCACTGGCACACAGCTGGCCTCCAGGGCTCAAGTACGCCTTTCCCCCAGTGAGGCTCCTTACATGCACCCTGTGCAAGATCAGGGAGGACGAGGAGCAAGTTCTGGTGGTAGCACCTTACTGGCCCTCCCGGACATGGGTTGCCGACTTAATGCTGTCTAATTGCAGTAGTGCTTACTTTCTTGCAGGAAAAGTTGGAGCGCAGACTGTCCCCTTCAACTATAAAGGTGTATGTTGCTGCCATCTAGGGCTGGGCGATATATATTGTACGATATATTATGTGCATCTCATCATGTCTTCTCTGTCGATGAAGAGTGCCTAGAGTTTGGTCCGGCTGACTCTCACGTAACAGTGAGACCTCAGCCTGGCTACGTGCCCAAGGTTCCTACCACACCTTTTCGAAGCCAGGTGGTGAACCTGCAAGCTCTGCCCCAGGAGGAGACAGACCCGGTCTTACAGTTGCTGTGTCCTGTACGCACATTGCGCCTCTACATTGACCGCACCCAGAGCTTCAGACGCTCCGAGCAGCTCTTTTTCTGCTTTGGAGATCAGCAGAAAGGGAATGCTGTCTCCAAAAAAAGGCTGACCCATTGGGTGGTGGATGCCATCTCCCTGTCCTACTTGTACCAGGGAGAGCCGTGCCCCCTAGGCTGGGAGCTCACTCCACAAGGAGTGTTGCCTCCACCTCTGCATTGGTGCACAGTGCCTCGTTAGCAGATATCTGTAGAGCTGCGGGCTGGGTGACACCAAACACCTTCGCCAAGTTCTACGACCTCTGCGAAGAGGCTGTGTCTTCCCGTGTCTTAAATCAGACAAGCAAGTAGCGGGAAGACCGGTTGGTGTTGGCTTGCTGCTTGCTTTCAAAAGGTTCCCCGACACCAAGGCGAACCTCTTCCTCCTGCCCCGCAGTCGGAATCAGAACAGAGTCAGTCTCGACTGTGCTCCTCTGGACTTCCTTCACCAGTGGTTGTGGCTTCAAAAACATCTCCACTGTCAACCAGATGGCTGTGTTTCCCTTCACTTATATCCATATTCATCGATATAGTGCAGTCCTTTCAAAATCCATGTTACGAATTCCTCTGCCCTCCATGTCTCCGCCCACCCAACCCATGCTTCAACTTTTTAATGAAATCTAAAGATAGAAGTTGGCATCCCAATGGGGCCCTGAAAACAGAGCGTTGGGAAGGTTACATGCAGACTCTCCTGCTGACACGCTTGCCTGTTAGCACCGGTGTCTCCGCGTAACGTGGCCTCAGGGTCGTGGACTCATCCATTGGTGTTTCCATATGTAACGTCGAAGTGATTCGACTGAAAGGGTAACGTCTAGGTTACAAACGTAACCCACATTCCCTGAAGGAGGGAACGGAGACGTTACATCTTTCTGCCATGACCCTGAGTCGCGCTGACGCCGACTCGGCTGCTCAGCGAAAACCTAGATGTGCAATCCAGCCGTGCCCTCTTATACTCACACAGTTATAAGGTGTACCTGGCTGTAATTATTGCATGCCAATATTCATTGGCCTTTTCCAAAGGATTCGAAGACGATTGGCCTCTCAAGTGAGATCCCATATGTAACGTCTCCGTTCCCTCCTTCAGGGAATGTGGGTTACGTTCGTAACCTAGACGTTTCAATAAAAAAAACTTGTTTTTTTTACTTTTTACATTTGAACTAAAATAGCATTTTCTCGTGAAACATATGCCATAGTATACTGCTGTAATGTTCTAGTAACATCTGATAGTGTAATTATATAAGGCTAGCTGGTTTTGTAATTATTAGTGCTGTCAAATGATTAACCACGATTAATCGCATCCTAAATAAAAGTTTTTCTTTACATAATATATGTGTTGATGCAGTGTTTATTTATTATATTTATTTTAAACACCAGGAACACACACACATACGGTATATATTTTGAAAGTATTTACATGTAAATGCAATTATATATTTATTTTCTTATATTTGAAATTATATCTAAATATATAAACATAACATATTTTCATTAAATATATACATGCATGTGTTTGTATTTTTATATACTTAATAAATATACAGAGTACATACAAATATACTATATAAAGAAAAACTCTTATTTTGGATGCGATTAATCACGATTCATCATTTGACAGCACTAGTAATTATATTCTTAAACCAGAACATTCTCAGAGCACTCAAGAAGTAGATGCCATTTTACCACATGGACCTCCTAATTTAGCCTTCCAGTGAGTCTGAATGAACAAATCAGAAATACATAGCTTACATAAGAGTCAACAGGTACTGCAAAAGGTGTTAAAAGACACCAAAATGTCCCTCCTCTCTCTCTCTTTCTATGATAAGGACTGGTGTGGTTTGTGAGTCATTTCTGTGTATGACTCAGATCACATACTCAAACTGTCCTCAGACACTCTCAGCACGCAGCCAGCACCTGCTCAAGATGCACATGCACTAAAATAAACCCTCCCTCTCCATTTTTCCTTCTCCCCTCCCCTCCCCTCCCCCCAACTCCCGTTTTGAATCTGTTTTTTGTCTATTGCTTTCCTGCTTTTCTTTCTCGTATCAATAGATGCAATCAGGTCTGAATCGCGAGCGTGTCGTGACCCCCGACCGCATGCAGACTGAAGTCACTGATTGTGGTTTATTGAATACGTCTGATGAGATTTGACAGATTATCATGCATGCCATTTTTCTTGTTCACATACAGATTCAGCCTTTCACAACCAACAGTTCCTGCGCAAGACTGAAGAAAATATGTAAAATCTGCGGCCTGTCACAGTGTGCTGATCAGAATCTGTAGGAAGGCAAAAGCAAGAAAATGCTACAAACAATTTGTCTTTTTGATGGACTTGTCTTGCTATATTTTATATGTTGTTGTTTTCATTTTCCTGAAGATTATATAGAATACACATTCACACATACACATTCAGTTTAATGGGTGAAGGGAACTCTATCGCCCACGTGAGGACGGAGGTTTGTTACCGCCACACTTTCTCTGCCTTGGATTCAATCTTTTCAATTCACAAGCAAGATTACAGTTTCAATAATTGTCACAGAAAACTGTAGTACCATGATACAGTGATATTAATACAATTCTATGCAATAATTAACACACAATACCATGCTATTCCATTTAAATGCACCAAAATATAAAACATCTTTGCAATTATGTGTCTTTGTGTTGTTATTCTAGCATCATTGACATATATTATAGTTTTTATTAATAATTTGTATTTTCCTTTTTCATTTTAATGTTAGACTAAGTTTCAGTAACATATACATTACTTCCCCTACATGTATGGCCACATAACTGCTTAATTATTTAATATATAAATATTTCTCAATTTTATAAAAAAAAAATCTAAATCCAAAATAATCTCATACTTTAATGATTATTTTATTTTATTTTTATTTTTTGTTTACAGCGTTGAGAGTTTCACAATGCAAAAATCATAACTGTCAGGCAACAGGCATTATTTTCAGCAAATTACAATTTTTGAATACTTTCTTGGCGGATGTGAGAATTAACCTACATAAAGCCACATAATTGCTAATTATTTAATATATAAATATTTATCAGTTTTATTAAAAATTAAATAAGTAAATCAACTAAATAATCTATTTAGTTGCAATTATTATTTAATTTTTTTCATTGAGAATTTCTCTTAATCTCTAAATACTTTCTTTTGATCAAACAGACGTGAGATTGACCTGCGAGTGGGATCACAGGGTCTGTGTTTGTAAGACACACTGTGAGTCCCCACAGAGGCCTCCGCATAATCTGAATGATTTATCGATTTGCCTCTAATAGCACCTGCATACATTTACTTTATAACCTCTTGGAAATCAGACTGGAAACATGTAGTGAAAGGTGAGGGGGACAAATGTTACATTTAAAAATAGTGCCATGTCTAGTATTACCTCAGAAAACGTAAAGTCACTACAAAACAACATAATAAATCACACAATGTTATATTTAATTCATCATGTTTAATTCTATGTGCGCTCTATTACACTATTTTAAATATCAGACAGTATGTGCCATGTGTTATTAACATTACAAGGACACTGTGTTTCAAATAAACCCAGCCATTATGTTGATCCATGTAAAAACTTACAAAATGCACACTGACACAGTTACCAAAAGCAAACATATGCATCTCTGTAATGTACACATCATTCTGTCACTGTCCTGCTATGGACATCACTGCTTCATTTTAATACTACCATCCATTTATTCACTCTAACACGTCATAAACTGTATGTTCATCTACTAGCAAATGAACTAGACCTTCCTTTCCAGTTCTGAAGAAATTAACCATAGATATTGGCAAAAAATAAATGTATTCAGATATCCAGCATTTTCATACTAACATTTGCCTCCATGGTGCATGTATAATTTAACCCTAATTAATCAGTTTGTCATTAGTGAAGCGCTAATAAGTTATTGATTACAGATTGTAGTGCCAGTCTTTTGAGTCAATAACATCCACTTATAAGACAAAGTACTATAGTATTACTGTGGTCATGAACACAAGTATTGGGCTTACATTGGCTGAAACAAATACCACAATTCTATATGTTTTATATAATTATATGGCAATACCACTGTATTCTTTGAAGTACCATTGATTTATGTAGGACATGTTAAATATATCAGTGTGAATAAACTGTATATACAAACACAGCACAAATACTTGAAATCATATCTTTATGTCTAGTATATCATATCTATCATATCTATAATTATATATTTTATTGTGTGTGTGTATATATATATATATATATATATATATATATATTTATAGATATATGAATAAAAGCACTCTTGCACATAAAAGTAAAATTGATTTATTAAATGATTTGTTTTATATGTCAAGTACATGATTACAGACAATAATTGGTATACGTGATAAAACAATGGCACTTCTTTACACTCTTAAATAGCCTCAACATGACAAGATAACAATATATGCGCAACATATATGTCACATACCACAAATAATGCATTTACATAATCATTAAAAAAACAATTTTAAAATTATACAAAAAAAAAAGAAAGAAAATGAATGCATAAAAACCAGACTAACATCAAAGCCATGATACATTAAACCACACAGAAATAGATCTAAACAGCAGCATAGTCTGCCTCCACTGAGCCAGAATGTTTACGATCAATCTAGAATAGCTAAAGCTGAGTGCATTTACAGACCCCCTGTGCTAAGAATGATGGGGCAGGACAGCTGCATTACCAACCACTGTTTTGGAAAAGTGTTTAGCATGCCAGCATTGCAGACAGTTTTCCATGTTAACGGCATATAGGACATCAGTGACAAGGTGCCCGGGGTGAATTGTGCTTGCATTCATTTACTAGTTGGCACCTGACTACATTGGGGTTAAAAAAAGATTCTCCACTATATAGCTCTAATGGCAGCAGAAAATCATTTAGGCTCGCTTCTCAGTATGTAAACAAACTAACAAGATTCACGTTTACAGTATGCCATTTAAAATGGAAGTTTATGAAAAAGGAACTTAATATACACACCATAAGTGTAGCCTAAAAACTCATAAAGCTAATGGGTAAACAAAAAAAATTGCTTAACCTTGTCTGTTTAATATTACAAGCCAATATTTCAAAACTTCCTTATGACCATGTAAACTTCTCAAATAACACAAATTTGGATGGAATAATTACACACATAGAGTACATATTTGAGCATGTTATGCTAAATATAAGGCCACTCAAGTGCTATACTGCAAAATAACGAAACTATTTTACACTGTGGTTAAGCTTTGTTGATCAACATAGGCAGACACACTCACGCAATAGCAAGTAAATAAAAAATTCATAAACGATAAACCAACATGAAACAGCATGGGCTGTATTAGAGTGAAACAAAACAATCAACACCAGAAAACATTACAGAACTCATTGAATCAATACTCACTACTGTTTGCATTGTTGGTTTCCCTCCAAAATTATGTCACTTCCTGGAAGATGATGTCATTAGGACATAGCTTTTGCTATTTAAAGGGACAATTCAAATGATGTAAAATCATGTGGAGAACACAGAGAATATATATTATATATATATATATATATATATTTCTTTTAACTAGTTGGGATAAAGGCAGAAACAATGTTGAATGTTGAAGAAATATCTACTGGAAATAATATACACATTTCTTAAAAAAAAACAAAAGTCTGTAAAAAGTGCACTTATTTAAAGTTTACCTTTGTTCACTTATTTGTGATTTTTTTACTTTTAACTATAATTTACACGTTATCATATTATATATATTTTCTACCGTTTATTAATACATGTGTTGGGGAAATTAAAACGTTCCAGTGAGTGACCCTATAATTGGTCATTTTACCTTCACTACAGTAATAAACCGCTGTCAACATCTGCCCTCTACTGGTGAAGCCTGACCATCTAAACATCATGAAATACCTGCTTTCCCATATCATGGCATCTTGTTATACACTAAGATACATATAAGTTAAACCGAAATTAACTGTGACTGTCTACAGAGAAAATCTAAGAGAAAATTCTGTTGTTTAGACATCATAACCTAGATTCCCCTCTAGCTTCTTCAGAGGAACAAGAGCCGGAAGGCTAAAGCAAAAAAAGAGACAGAATCGAGGTCGGGGGAGGAAGGGAGGGCGAAAGGAGAGAGAAAAAGAACTAGAGAGAGAGAGAGAGAGAGAGATAAGAGCTAAGAGGGTTTTTTGAACACAGCCAATTTAATTTCTCATATAGTACTGCTCTGACCTGAATGTGCAACACGACTCTTCATTCCAGAAAAAAAAACCTTTTGCAACTGAAAAATACTTCATAAACATGCAGAATAATCCATTATAGAGGTCATTTCAATGTGGCAGACGCTGCTGTGCTAGAGCGATAACATACAGTGCATGCACAGAGCTGGTCAGCAGATGGAGCTAGAGAACAACTGCTCATCAAAACAACTGCCAGACCAGTTTTGCTACCGTAGGCTATGTGTTTGATTGCTGTTAGCAAGATTTCTTTAACCCTTGTATGGTGTTCATATTTTTGTTACTCAGCCAGTGTGCGTGGGTCTGGTGGACCCGCTGCATTTTTG
>JAUYWG010000039.1:18814590-18835459 GCA_034779775.1 Enteromius afrohamiltoni | reverse complement strand
TTAAGTCAGAATTCCGTGATATAAAGTCAAAATTGTGAGATATTAAGTCAGAATTGTGTGATATAAAGTCAGAATTGTGAGATATTAAGTCAGAATTGTGTGATATAAAGTCAGAATTGCATGAAATAAAGTCAGAATTGCGAGATATAAAGTCAGAATTTCATGAAATAAAGTCAGAATTGCGAGATATAAAGTCAGAACTGCGAGATATAAAGTCAGAACTGGATTTCAAAATTGGACATAACTCCCAATTGCGAATTTATATCTCACAATTCTGAGAAAAAAAGTCAGAATTGCGACTTTATATCCCGCAATTGCGGCCTTATATCTCGCAATTGTGAATTTATAGCTCGCAATTGTCACTTTATATCATGCAATTGTGACTTTATATCTTTATATGCAAACTTTATGAATCCAACTAGAGAGGTTTGGAAAAATGAATCGTTGAACGAATTGTTTGGGAGTTGTTGAACAAATAAGGTAAAAATAAAGAATTATATTACTACTTTATTCATACTTTAATTATAAGAAAATAAAAATTGACTTTGCATGTTTAGCAACTTGTTGTTTGGGACTCCCAAAACCAAATAATAGGGGCACTTTAAGGTAGCATTCAATTTGGTTATTTTTCAAACATTATTGAAATGCTACTTCTGAATGTTATCTGAACAAGTTCTGAGAACATCCCCTAGCATTATGCCGCTATACAATTTGTTTATTAATTTAAGATCAATCATTACTTGTTCAACTAAATATACAATAAATAAAATGTTTGCTGGTGAAATATCATGTCATGTTGCAGTATACAACCAATCTAGACATATGCAACCAAAAGAATGCACTTAATATCTATATAAGAAGCACTTTATTATTCATGTAGACCTCTTAACACAAAAGCAAATAAAAATGAATATCCAACATGATGAATTGACATTTTCACAAAGTGAATAAAGACTGATCAAGACAGAATGTCTTCCATATGCTCCCGCTATTCTTGGCAGAAAATTGGAATTCAGTTAAATAAAAACACTGTATGAACTAGGAAGCTCGAACCACAAAAAGACAGGAAAGCCTTTGGTGTCTTCAACTTTTAGTTCAGAATAGTAAAATAAACCTTGACCTGTTGAAAAGCTGCTATCCAGTTTGCCTCCAGAACTGATCTGCAGGGATTGTTATCAAACTGTAATTATATGCGATGAAAGTTTCATGGTCAGAAAGTAATAATGCATGTTGAAAGGTTTATGGTCAGAAAGTATTCATGCATATACCATAGCAGCAACTAATATGTTCATATTGTACAATTGTAGGAACAGTCAAATCCTTTCAGCGTATCTGCCACAAGACCATCATACTGTACTCCTTAAAGTGCATCCTCCTGAAATAAATGACACATAAATGACAAATAAATGGAACACCAGGTCACATAGAACACATTCAAAAACATTAGTAAACAAAATATAGCATCTTTTTTTTTTTTACATAAAAAAACATACAAATCACACAACAATTGGGAGGCCAGAAATATACTGCAATATACAAGTGAGCAAATGATTTATGAGTTGTTACAGGAAATGTATGTACTAAAGAAGGCAGCAGAATTACCTTCAAACATGCCGTCTACAACTAACTTGCCCAGCAAGATTTCCTTTCAGATGTTGCTCTGTCTCTATAAACAAGCTCAAGCCAATTTAATGTTAAAGAATGTGGAACACATTACGTGAATAGAATTTAGCCTCATTAAATGCATTATAAAAGACTGGAGAATTCTTTGCATCACTTGCTTGAGCAGAGAATGTTTCAGGCCTAAAAACAACTAAAATATAAAAAAAGATGCAAAATATATAAAAAAAATATCCAGTTATTAAAAATGTATTGTACATAAAATGATGCAATGTGGCTAACCAGCTGATATGCTACATTACCACTTAAACCAACCAAAGAGATTTCTTTAAAAAAACATTGCAAATCTTTCCAACCTCAAGTCTTTGAATGGTAATGTAACTAGTCAGCTGCCTCACTAAGTAGTTAACAGATATTATCTTTTACAAAATAGAACACAACCTCTTAGAAATTAAGGTTATTCCTCTTGAACATCTAGTTCCAACAACAGTTCCAGAATCAGATTTGTTAAGGTTGAAAGGTTTTGCTTTGGAATAACATCATGCCACATTGATGAGCTGCGTTCTGACACCGTGAGAGTCACCATCACGAGAGAGTTTCAGGTTGCAAGCAGCCTTGAAGGAGAAGAGTTTTTGCGTGTATCAAAAAGAAGTAATGAAACAGAATTTTTCGTCTGATCGCTTTTTTCACTCCAGCTCTCGGATTTGCAGTAAAAACACCATCGTCCATCCATTAAATGTTTATTTGTCTTCACCTTGCTGCTTTGAAGTCCTAAAGCAAGCACTTTAAGTCCTGTCACTGTCAATGCGACAAGCTTGCGGCAATGCTAATTTATTCATTTCAGAAATCAGCTGGACGGATCATCATGGAACTGGACTGCAGTGAATAGCTGGGTCCTCGGAAGTGATGCCACTTAATGCCATTGAGTTTGCGGATGTTGTGACCCACGGTGTAGTAGATTCCATTGAGGTTGGACAGACCGCAAGCGTCAAACCACCAGCCTGAAAGAACGACAATTACAAAGAGACTGAGATAAACACTTTTTATAAACAGTATGGTACTCACAGGTGCTTATTTTGGGCCTTGACCATGATTATTACTGTTAACTAAAACCAAAACTATTAACATAACATAAAATATGCCTTGGCAACTAACTGAAGTTTAAGCACTAAAATGGCTAACTCTAACCTGAAACTAGAAACCTTAAAAAAAAACATTAAAATGATAGCAATTAAAAAAGTACACAACAGAATTACTAAAAAAAAAAAAAAAAGAAAGAAAAAAATACTAACCCTAGCCTAAAACTAGAAACCGAAAAATAGAAAAATAACAAAAGCATTTAACAAAATTACTAAAAAACAAACAAACAAACTACATTTAAAATGAATTTAAAATAAAGAATTTCACATTCATGTTTAATTTATTCATTAATGGAATCGATTTTTGCATTAATTAAGTGTTTTAATATTTAACATCATAACAGCCTAAATTGTTCAATAAATCACTTTATAAAACTTTGGAATGTAGTACGATTTACATGGATTCATATTTTTGTAGCACTTTTCTGCTGCTTTTTGAAGCTTGACAGACTCTAGTTACAACACGCTTTCATTGAATAAAAAAACAAAAGATTGTACAAAATATTTTATTTTGCATTCCACAAAATAAAGAAAGTCATACTGGTTTTGCAATGACACGAGGTTGAGCAAATGATGACAGGCTTAAAAATTACATCTCCTCAAAACAATCAAAGCCCTTGACCCATCGCTTTCCTTTATATTGTGTCTTTTTATTTTTCTCTCCACAGTCCATCAGTGTTTCAAAGGGTATGTTATTCCCACTGTGCGGTCGATGTCTCCGCAAGACCTGTCAAAGCAAACTGTGATTCTTCAATAAAAACCAGACTTGGACTCTTCAGAGAGGACACCGTCTCTCTAACCCTGATTAAATCAGTATCACCTCCCTCAACGTGTGTTTAGTTTGGACGGGCCGCACAGATGGATCCATCTTTCCATCTTTTGATTACCATTAGAAATGCAAACATAAAGGGCACTCGAAGGTCTCCAGCCGCTTCGACGGTAATTAACTCCAACAACTTTCAAAATCAATCGCAATGCACACTATTAAAAAGTGTTTATCCTGGAACCCAGAAGTGTGGGATCTGCAGTCGAGTGCAGCCATAGAGTAAATTGTTTGCATAGCGGGCGTTGAACGCACGTCTGAACTCTGGACGCGTTTTACATAATTCTGTGATGGGGTTGCGTTTCCTTTGATTATAAGAGGATCAGAGGGATTTTGCATGACTGTTTCGGCTTCACATCCAAGCCACAAGAGTAGAAATGTGACTGAGAGGATATTAAGGTAGACGGCTTGCATTCAATAAGCACTGGCGAGTGCCTGTCTACAATCAGATTAGTCTTTACGTAACATATATTTTACGTCAAAAAATGTTTATAATCTAAGATCAAGGTCTTTTTTCATGTTTTTGTCAGTGGGAATAATACAATTAAAGATGCAAAAAGCAACTTATATCCATGTGAACAGCAAAATGTTAGTAAATATATTATTTTGCTAAATTATTGCATAAGTAATAAGCAGTATTCAAGATTATCATTTATTTGACTGCACTGAAACAATCAGATGAAAATCAAACTATTTAATTCTACTGTCTTCTGTGGAGCTGCTTAGTAGCTGAATTAAATTTCCTCTTTATTACTGTAAAACTCCTTTGAAACAAACTGTATTGACTGATATATGATATATCCTCTGCAGTGAATGGGTGCCGTCAGACTGAGAGTCCAAACAGATAATAAAAAAAAATCACAATAATCCACCAGTAATCCACACCACTCCTGTCCATCAGTTAACATGTTGTGAAGTGAAAACCTGTAAGTTGTTTTGTAAAAAACTGCTGGCGGCACCCATTCACTGTAGAGGATGCATTAGTGAGCCAAATCTGTTCTGATGAAGGAACAAGCTCATCTAAATCTTTTATGACCTGAGGGTGAGTCACATTCTCATTCTTAACATTTGAACGGTTCTTTTGATAACCGTGTTTTTGAACGAGATGACGTGCAGTAGCTCACCTCCGGTCATCATGAGGGCGCACTTGCAAATGCACTTGTCGTTGTCAGCATCCCGAGTGCTGAAGCCTGTGCCGTTAGACGCTAAGCTGCTTTGCTGTCCTGCTGTTCCACTATAGCTCCCTAGCAAGAGTCTGGAGAAATAGAAAACATGGGGACGTTGTATATTACTGAACATCGTTAATATCAGTCATGGTTGTTCTGTTGACACCAGTGATACCTGTACTGCTGTTTTTCCCCGGCCAGCTGGAATTTGTCATACAGCGCATAAGCGCCATTCTCCTCCCAATCCTTAAGTTCCACTCGGAGGGAGTACTGGGCTTGACTGGTGATCAGGTGAACAGCCTCATTACCAAGCCAATGCTCTCCACTAGGATCACCAAATCCCTGTGAGAACAACATATGATAACACCAATGATGCGTTCCATTCATCTTGTAAAATCAGTATTTGGGAAAGCAATAAAACGAGACTTGAAGTTCAAACATAAGTTTGTATATAGTTAATTATACAGACTTCAATGCAAATAAAATGCATCAGTGAGTGAAAGTTCCTTGTGCAAACAAGGCACATTATCATCTCTACTTTATACTGGACAACTTTGTAGTTGCATATTTATCATGCAGGAATATCACAAATCCAGTTTTAAATGAAACACCGCATTAGACACAAGACAGCTGTTTTGTTTCCTTAATTTAAACAATTGAGCCGCCTGTCTTTTATTTCCTAGAAAAAGAGTCTCAGCTTTTATTAGAAAGGAAGGCTCACAATGATATTTGGCAAGATGAATAAAATTTGGAAAATTGCAGTATTGATTTTCACTGCACTTTCACAGAACTGCCAGTTTTCAATCTATTTCAGCATATTTAAGCACTTAAAATATCAGCATAATGTGCCGCTATTACATACAGAATGTACCAAACAGTTCAGCTACTGCCAACGATGCCAATCTGTCACTTACAATTTTAGCTGCCGAGCTTCATCCTGCTTTGGCTGGTTTTTGAATCTATGTCATCAGAATAATACCAAAATTGTAATCATGTCTTCCCAGCACAGACATAAAAACATTTCTTAAATGTCACTATTTTCTTTCTATGGGGATTTTCATCATAGTCTACAAATGTAACGAGTTCTCTTTGTCTGTACGCTGATGTGATGCTAGGAGGTTCTGCACAGTCCGCTTTAATGTTAAATGAAAAGTTTATTTGCAAAAATTAATAAACGCCACTTTCAAAAATAATGAGCTGATTGTTATGCATTATCCTCCACCTATACTGTAGCACAATCTGAAACCTAAAAACGTTTGTTCAAAAAAGCCAAGTATAGGTCTCTGCAGAAAGGAGACGGGTATTACCACATCAGGGCGTATTTACACAACATCACCTGATTGGCTGACGGATAATGAGAGTAGGTTTAGGAGTAGGGTTAGATCAGGGAGATCATTTTCAGAAACACCCAGCAGTTTGAAAACGCCCAAAAATTGTGAAACGTCCACTTTCGCTCTGCAAAACTGCAGAAGCTGGTTTTGTCCACTTTCGAGGCATCCCAAGTTAATTTTTTTATACTGTAGAAGCAGAAGGGTGCCCTTCTGAAGGAAGCCAACAAATCCTTTTTAGTGAATCAGTGCACTGTATTCAGGTCAGGTGACAAGGCTACTTTCACTTTAAAAACATGCTCTAGCTGATAGGAGTTTTGTCAAAGCTGACTAAAAGTGAGCGAGGATTGATCATTTCTATGAACTTGATGAACCTGTGATATCTTATTAAGGACATAAAGGAAATAATAGCTAAAATGTTTTCACGGAAGCTTGCAATAGCAGCATGTTACAATGGTGAGGGAAAAGCTCTGTGTGTGACTATAATCACATACACTATACAACAACCTTTATCAGGCGTCTACATTGTCATCTGAGGAGATTAAACAAGTGTTTTTAACTCTAAAACATACAATGTGATGTTATCTGCTTTTGCTATAAAACAAACATTTAATATGTTAACAACACGCAAAAAAATCAATGAACTTATTAAATAAAGTTATTATTACCTAATCAAAGCAAGCCAACTGCACCATGAATGATATTACTTGTAATGTGCAATATTATAGTCATCAGTTTTTGCAAATGAACTCTTCAAATGTTATCTTTTAACATTTATGTCCACTCACCAGTTTATAATCTTTCCAGCTTTTCTGGAAGTTCACACTTCCATTGGCCCTGCGCTGAAACACCGTCCAACCACCTCCGCTTGTCACCATATCACAAAAGACCTGTCAGAAGCATATGAACCATCTCAGTCTCACTCTCTTACATTCCTCGCTCTGTATGTCACAGCCAAGACACATCACACCGATTCCTCATACTTGTGAAAGAACGCATTCCACACCTTGGTTGGCTCAGTCATGTCTCCAACGTAAATGTGGTAGACTCCGCTGGTGTTGTGACCGGATTTATAGGCCTCGGCACAGTCTCTGAAGTGCTGCTCATTTGATGAGAAGCCTGTAAGGAAGAAACACAGAGGCTCTGAAAATATTATCATAATTTCTGCTATTTGCTAAATAAAAAATAAACATGAATGAAAATGAAATAGCAAAATTATATAACAAAATAACAAGAATTATAATTATAAGAAAAATAACAAAATTATAGTTTTAATCTCAAATTACAATGTAAAATGTAATATTCATTCAAAATAAAAAGAAATATTATAGAAACATATTAATGATGTCTATACTGTGTAATACTGAAACTGAAATAAATATAATATAATATAATATAATATATATTTTTATAGTTGCCAAGACTCCTAAAACTGAAATATTAAATTAATACAAACTAAATAAACATGATAATAAATATGATATTATGAATGATATATTATAAATATGATAATAAAACAACAGACATTACATTTTTTATGGATTTGCCACACAGTGTGACAAAACAATGTGGTTTCTGTTGTCAAAAGAACAAGATTTATAATAATTACATGACTTCAAGCTTTCAAATATGAAGCCTTTAGTGGTCTAGTTTCTGGATGAGTCATTTAAACATTCAACACAATGTGGTTGTTTGTCAAGCATCCGAGTGAGATTTTATTTAAAAATTTGGTACATTTGGTTCTTCGAGTGAACCTTCATGCAGACATCTATTAACTGAGATGTCTTCTGTCCATATAAAATGCAGCAGTCTTGATTTAGCTTATCAGTGCGTGTTGTGACGCATGTGAACTACATCCAAGACACGGGAGCACACTGCCAAAGACATCACTAGCGAGAGCATGAATCACGGCTGCTCGATTTATCATTAGTGTCACACTTAATTAACCAGAACTTTCAGGTCATGTTAAGAATCTGCCACCAGATTTAAAAGCCGTGGTAAGCCCAAAAATCAGACATGTCTGTCATTCTCAGACCAGTAACCTTGCTTTGTACTCTAACTGTGTACTGAGTCATTTTTCTATCCTCTCAGTGAAAGGCTTTGGCAATGCAAAAAAATCTCATCAAAACCTTAAAATCAACATGACATGTCATTCGAAATGCATTTTTGCTTACATATGATGAAGTGAAACATGCTAACAAAAGATTTGTGGAAAACTTGCAATCCAGATGTTGTATAAGTTAGTTTCTTCATCAGAACTGAACAAATCACTTGCTCACCTATGGATCTTCTGAAGTGAATGGGTGCCATCAGAATGAGAGTCCAAACAGCTGATAAAAAAACATCATAAGTAATCCACACCACCCCACTCCATCAACTAAAATACTCCATAATATTGCTTTCACCAGTAGAAATCTGAATATGCACAGATCAACGACTGTTTACAAGTAAAAACAGTCCATGAGTATTTTGATGTGAGAGGAATCACAGACATTGTTTGGACACTATATGGATTATGGGCACTATTTTGTCCAGACTCAAAGTTAAAACACTTGATAAGATTGTTTCTTACAAACATGCATCTTTTCATTGCACCAGAAGTAATCCAATGGACTGGAATGGTGTTTGAGCCTTTCATTCTGATGACACCCATTCACTGCAGAGGATCCATTGGCGAGCAAGTAATGTAATGCTAAATCTGTTCTGATGAGGAAACAAACTCATCTACATATTGGATAGCCTGAGAATGACTACATCTTTAGCAAATTATTTATTTTTTTGCTTTACAATCCCTTTGAAGCAGTGTGTTTATTACCTGTCCCAGAAGACACCATGCCAATAAGTGTGTGTACGGACTTCATGAGCTGCTGATGTTGTCTCTGCAGGGCTGAGTTGTTGGTGCTGGCCGCTCTCAGCTGTCTCTCCAGAGCTGTAATGGCAGCTGTCTGTCTCTTAACTAGGTCCTGCAATCGCTCTTTCTCCTCCCTCATGTCCTCCAGCTCCGTCCTCTGCTTCGACTCCAGGACTAAGACCTTACTCTCCAAACGACTTGTGGAAGCAATGTATAATGCATTAGTTAGGATTCTACCAATAAGTCAAGTTTAAGTCAAAATGACACTTTTTTCAAAGCATCTCCAGATGTTTCTGAGAAATTCTTAGAATGAGCAGAAATAAATGTTAAACGGAGACCTTGGGCTGCTACCTTGGGACTTTACAATAGGGTGGATAATGGTGTTTTGCAGCCTATAGGGGTTTATATAAAACATTTAGACCTAAGTATTAAACTCTGGCTCTAAACCAATCGCTCACCACATGTACTATACATTTTTTAGAAATGAAGTGTGCTATTACTTTTAATATGTCCGCAACTGCCCAGAAAAGGTCAGAACACCTTAGCACCTTCCAGAACACCCGTGCTACAGGTAAGAATACCCTAACAACCACCTAGAACTCCATAGCAACCACTCAAAACATAAGTCAGAAAATCCGAGCAGCTAGAAAACCCTATAAATCTGAAAAAGCTGACTTTTTAGCATCTTTTGGTAAGTGACTCATTTAAATTCAATTCATTCAAAAGGCACACAAAAGAAGAAAGCAAAGATGCCTAGAAGTACACACATCACGTGAATTTAGTTAGCTGCTATTGGCAAATTGTTCAATTTAATAATAATAACAATAATAATAACTGAATAACTGTACTTATGATCCTAGTAGATTCTAGCTTGTCCTGCTCAGTTAGCACACTGTAAGCAAAATGGAAAAGATAGGCTATTGGTAATTTTCCCCGACATTATCCATTGTCTATTGTAACCCTGTAACTTTAAGAAATTTAAGTTTACTGTTATTTTGTTGTGCAATTATGCAATGAAGTCATCTTACAATTTTTTGAGCATGCACCCTAGTTTATTTAAAGTCCCATCAGTATAAGCATTATATATCAGCATATACTGTATGAAGTCATACATTATCATCTTGAAATGCCCAATTATAGTTAGACTGTTACTCTTGCTCTTGCTAGCTCCTGTCATGTGGAACAACTCTGGGCCTTTAGGAAATGGAGATACAGTATATACATCAGCACTATAGGTTCATGATTTAGTGTCTGGATCAGAGGAGATAGCACTGAATCACTCACGTCTGCTGTCAAAACAATTTACAGCCGCACAACAATGAGCCACGGCTACAAAAATGAGTTTCAGAGGAACTCCGCAAAATCCTGCCAGCTTCAATCTCTGTGTAATTTAGTGAGTGTGTGTGTATGTGTGTGTGTGAGAGCTGAAAAATAACACCACCCGAGGGTTTGAGGCTGAAAATAACTGGAAAGCAAATCAAAACTCAATTGAGCCATGTAACTGGACGCTTACTTTGTTAAATTACAGTAGATAATCATTAAACATGCTTTGGTTGCCAGTCGTTCTATATGTTTATGTTTATAAATTGTTCATGATTGATTACACAAATAGTTTTCGCACAATCGATTGGCAAGGACTGCTGAAATCCCTTGCCAGAGTTTGTAATGTGTACACAATGCTGAGCAATTGTTTGCTGCTATTATACTATGAAGCTGACCCACGCTAAACCCGCATCAATTCTGGGAGCAATTACGAACACTTTCGCTCGCACCACCGTAAGTCACCTCGGAAAGGTCGAAAACTCTCTGTTCTCATTCGTAAGGGAGTAACATGAAACATTGAACCGTCTGTAACGTGGCGGTCCATTATAATTACGTCTGATGCCCCCATGCAGCTACCAAAACATTGCTAGCAACACAGTTCAATTAGTTGTCAAAGTTGAATGACAACAAGCGTTATCTGTTTAATCTAGCGAGAGCCAAGTACAAAGCTTTCTGGGAAACCCTTTGTCCGGCTTTGTAAGTGTGCAAAGGAAACTTGCCTGGGGTCTGCTTTGTGTGCTGTGCTTACTCCATAGTTATTAAACATTACAAACAATCAATTAAGTTGCTGATTATTTCCCTTTACAAAGCCTTTAGCCCTGCCGACTGACCAAGTATGGGAAAATATCGCTTTGTGAACAACAAGAGAGAGAAATGTTGCTGTACATGGTTGAACGTGCAGATGCAGACGCGATCTGACCATTAAAAATGACTTGCACGGATCTTATTGCTCAACGGTTGTTTAGAGTTGTAATGAGCATAATTACATAATGAAGTTCTCAGTTATCTCATGCAAACATCATTTCGCCTGATGTTTCTCTTACAATATCATAGGGCAAATAAAATAAACACAAAAATAAAGGAATTGTTGACAAACAGTATGGAGGTATAAAACAAAGGCAGAAGATGAAATTAATCTCATCGTGTTTTCTGACAAGCATTTTTTGCCAACGTTAACATAGAAAGTATACTTAAGCAGACAAAACACTATAGTATAGACTGAATTCAAAACAGAAATAAATGGAAGAAATAAACAAAGATTCATTTAAAAGTCTTACCTGTTCTTGTCTTGAAGTTTGGAGATTTCTGAAATCTGTGTTAAGAGTTCCTTCTCCAGTTTGTTTGTTGATAATGAATTCTCTAATAACTGAATTGCAATTCTGGATGTCTGGTTCATAACCTTCAAGTGGAATACAATAAAATGAAGAATGGGTGATTACAGAAAACTATAATATATGATTTTATACAGTATTTGATATGATACATTCTCATTCAAGTCTGAGAATGTTTTATTTTCCTTTAAAAGGTTAAATTTTTAATAAAAAGATAAAATGTGTGATGAAGGGACTAAGGGTCGAGTGGGGATCCAAACACTTTATTCACAAACGTGATCAAACATGCACGGTCAAACACCAGCAAACAGTTCAATCAAAGCCAAAGGCAAAAGAGCAATAAATGGGCAAGGGTCAGGGTAGGCAACAAACAATTAAAAAACTAGTAAACAGTCCAAGATCAATAACGCAAAGACACAAGGAAAATAATCAGCGTATGAGAGAGAGTGAGGGCTTCTTTTATGCTAGACAGAGGGGAACACAAGACAAAACCAACCAAAGAGAACAAGACACATGAAACCAAGGAACCAATGGGGACACAACACACAGACAAGGGTAGTACATGACATAACACTCCAGGGTGGAGTGCCCTCTAAGGGCGATTGTGACATAACCCCAAGGAGAGGCTTCCAGACGCTCAAAACTGTAAACGGTCTAAAGTCCAGGAGGGAGGCATAGCGGAGGTGGAAAAGGGGGAGGAATGGAGTGCCAGATCCATGTGGAAGTAGACCAGGACCTGAAGCATGGAGCAATGGCGGACCTGGTCCATGGAGCAGTGGCAGGTATTGAGGCTGTGGAGGACCTAGGCCATGGAGCAGAGGTAGTGGCACACAGGACCACAGCAGTGCAGGTAGAGAAGGGAGCCACTGTGGTGCAGGCGGGACAGAAGCCCTCCAGGGCATAGCAGGCAGCGCAGACGCCTTCCAGTGCGGAAAAGATGATTCAGAAGCTCTCCAAGGTGGAGCTGATGGCTTAGAGGCCCTCCAGGGTGGAGCAGACTGTCCAGAAGCCCTTCGGGGTGGATCAGGCGGAGCCAAGAAGTACCAGGACGAAGTAGAAGGGCACCAGGGCGGAGCAGGCGGGACTGGAAACTCATCGTAAAGTGGTACTTAGTATGAAAACTCACAGAACCGGTGTACATAATCCTCAATCGATTGAGCACAGCATTTTGAATAAAAACATGTATGTGTATACTTCATTTTTTTTTAAATTACAAATAAAGCAGCAACGAACAAAAGCGTGAATGGAAGAAGAAAATCTGTCTGGTATTACATTTGCTTAGTGATCAATACACGCTAGAATATATTTATAATAATAATTATTAATAATAATTGTAAAAATACAATTTTATTTTACATTTTGAAGCTTTCAACATCTTTCCAGGTTTAAATTAATTTCACATTTAATTTTAATGTGGTTTATGGACCCCAAATATTGTGATATTTAATTGCAATTTTACACAAGAAATTACAGAAATCAGAAATAATTCTAATATACAGCTCAAAAAAGTATTATTCTTAACATAAAACAAAAGTGTGCTGCTTAATATTCTCATATTTAATAAAAATGGATTTGTTAAATGTTAAAAGTAGTTTACCTTGGCTTCAACCACATTGAGTTTCCTGGTTTGTTCAGCGGTCTGGGTGAGCAGGTTGGTGCCGATCTCCAACATAGTGGCCGTCTGGTTATGAACAGCATCAGCTTGAAAATGCACTATCCCCGACTTTTGATTGATGTAGTTTTCTAACTGTTGAGTGAAGCGAAGAGAATTGTGATCTTAGATAATGTAGCATATTGCCAAATGATGAGTTGGCCCATTTTTGCAGCAATACCAAGGCATATACAGTAGAAGAACCATTTTTGTTTCCCCAAAGAACCTTTCAGTAAAACATTCTAAGAAAATATAAAAAATGGAATTAACCTTTTTTCTTTTCCTTTTTTTCTTAAAAAAAAACCCTTTGTGGAAGGGAAAGGTTCCATGGATGTAACACTTCTTTATTTAACCATTAAGAACCTAAATTTAAACAAGTATGACGGTCATAATTAAAACATGATGGTCGGTTTAGTATTCCCATTTGTCATTTAAAGATTCAGAAGGGTGTTTACAAGGACCCCTTCTTGCGGCTGGGATGTGTCCTCAGTGCTTCCTTCTGTGAAGCACTCAACAGTGGGGACTCAAACGCTGGAAAGTTTATCAAACCCAGTGTTTATTCCCTAGCCAGTGGGTTTTAAGTCCTCTGAGAGAAGATCTAGTGCCAGGCAAAGGTGCAGTATAGTGACCCTCTCAGTCCCAAAAGACTCTGAGCTCTGCAAAAATAAATACAGCATCACCAAGACCGCATGAACCCTGAGAGAAGGACTAATGAAGGATAATTTTATCACAATAGAAATAAACATGTTGAACCCTGAGGGGAAGCAATGCGCTTGATGTGGTCTGTCAGGACTTACAGTACATGGAGGATGAAGAATATATAATAGTGTTATTTCAATATCAACAATATCAATATCCCTGACATGAAAGCTTATGCTTAAACAGTTCCTGAGGTAATTCAGTAGAAGAACCACTTTTGGTTCCTCATAGAACCTCTTAGTGAACAGATTTTAAAAGAAGCAATTGTTTTTTAGTGTGAAGAACATTTTGAAAATCCTAAGAACCTTATTTGGAACGGAAGGAAGTTCTTGATGGAACCACAGATGCCTATAAAAAACCTTGACTTTTGAGAGTTTATGATAGTCATAATTAAAACATGATGGTTGGTTTACAAGCATTAATTAACGTAAACAAGAATGCAAAGGTTGGGTTTTCTTCTGTTGTTGTTAACTCCCTAAAGACACAGTGGGCCCTGACCGATTAATTGACCCAAGCTTCCTGCCTTGGATTAAAATCACATAGGACGAGTCCAGCTTGGGAACGCTGATCTGGGTTCAGTTGGATCAGCTTTACAAGTGCAAACCAAAACCAGATGTTTCATTTCATTTTGACTGGAGCTTCCTGGGACGTTTCCTTACAGAGCGTACTGTAAAACACCACCAACGTGAGGGTAATGCTCTTCGGAGATGTTTTCTGCTGAGTCACGCCAATCTGCATGCAGTCACGACACGGATGATCATCATTCACATGCACCGCAGATGTTTATAAGAGATCACTTCAGAACCATTGTGTTGGGTTGTTTGCTTCAAGAAGATTCATGCAGATTACATCATTTTCAAAAACATAGCAGCATAAATTCCAGTAAGTGTTTCGTGATGGCCTCACAATGACAATCAATCATTGTTTTGTTTTAAAACTAGTTACTATTTTGTCATTTAGCTGACAAAGTGATTTATATGACACTTATGGAGCAACCTGGGGTTAAGTGTTTTGCTTAAGGGAACATTGGTAGTAGTCCATGTATCAACCTTTTTGATGTTTAAACATATAACCTTTCTGTTAACAGCCCAGATTTTCAGCCGCTAGAATATATAATCAACATGGTATGGGTTAAATGAGGACAAATACTAATATACAATGATAAAAAAAATACAGTTTTTTGGATTACACATAAATTTGTGTAAATTATAAATTAATTATTTTTTTAGCATTTTTTTGTGTTTACAGTTACCCTACTTAAAAGGTAATCGATAGTGTAACTATTTTAATTACTTTTATTGACACAATGTAACTGATTACATTTGATTACTTTTCTAAATTTCAAAGGTATTTCCAACTATTAATAATTTAACAGTAGTACTAGACTTTCAAAATCCTTCATCACTTCTATTAAGATTCTATTAATTACATTTAGCACAGACTCCACAAAATCAGATTATTATTTTTTTTTTACTTTGAGGTAATTCTGAAGTTAAAGATTAATCTGGAATGTTTTCAAGTTTGTGTGTGTGTGTGTGTGCGTGCGTGCATATATATATATATAAAACGCATTTAAATGCTGAATACTGAAACTAACATTAACTAAGATTAATAAATGCTGTAGAAGCATTGTTCATTCTTAGTTCATTTTAACTAATGGCATAACTTATAAACCTTATTGTAAAGTGTTACCATGTATACAGTATATAAAAGATATATACACACACACTCTTAAGTAAACTCTATATTTACATATTGTATTCCTGGTCTTATTGCATAAGATTCGTCAGTGCATGCTATTTTAATGAAAAAAAATGTTTGTCTTCCTAATCTTTCATCAAAATGTAATAACTTGCTGTGACTCTGAAACAACTTTCTATATCAGGTGACGTCAAAGTCCTCCACAACCACATTTAGGTCTGGCACTACTTCTTATGATGCAATGCATTCCCAATGGATAAATAGAGTTCTGTATTACATTTTGTTATCATTACAGAAGTTAAATAAACTGTGAATGCCATTTTCTGTTGTCTTTCTAAATAAAAGATTCAGTCTAAGTCAATCTCCACTACTAGATGTTCTCAGAAAGACCCAGGGAGATTACCTGATTAACCTTCTCATTAAAGCAGTAGCAAAGCAAACTCGAAGGCAAACATCCAAGCATGTAGATCTTTCCCTGCAGGACATCTACCTCTCCACATCAAGCAAATCTTCTCTAATCCATACTCCGTCTCTGAAGCTCTCTGCCATCTACCGCACACAACTATCCAACCTACAAAACAATCAGGAGCTTCCTGCCACCCGCTCCGATTCAGGCCCAGTATAATGTTTAGTTTTTAATCTACTCTGTGAAGTCTCCCAGACGGGAGCTGCAGAATTTGTTTATTGCTGTCTGGCGGAATGCAGTGGATTATTAGAAAGGATATTGAGCATAATAGACGAGAGGATTCTCAAATCTCTATCTAAACAAGGGGGAAATATGCTAAGAAAAATGTTTGGTTAAAACTAATGAACCGTACTATTTTGCTTTAAAAGATACCGCAGAAATTTTCAAAAGGCAAGACAAATGTGTTTAAAAGCAGGAATTGTACATTTCTAAAATGAAAAAGCTGCCATCGCTTACTCACTGTAATGTCATTTTCAAACCTAAATTATATTTTTTCTTGGAATATGAAAGAGGCAGTGATGGTTTAGTTTGTAAGTATTTCTTTTTATATTCTTAGTTAGTATTTTGTCATTTTAGTAGTTTTTGTTTATAGGTTTATAAAGTTTTTTTTTTTTTTCAGATTTTTGGTATTTTATTTCAATTTATTATTTTCCATATTAATTTGAATTTTTGCTAGAGTTTAAGTGTTTTGTGTTGTTGTCATTTTTATTTTATGTTTCAGTTTTAGGTTTATTTATTTTTGTATTTAATTCATTCTGTCTTTGAAGCATCCTAGGTGTATGTGACTTTCTTGTTCCAGAAGAATCCAATCAGAGTTAAAATAAAAAATATGGATAAAAATATCCATATAAAAATATGGATATTTATCATACAAAAACACATGGATTCACTACAGGAGGACTTTATTTACCCCCCAGAGTCATGTGAGGGACGTTTTAATATGAACACTCGCACGTTATTTCACGTCTTCCGAAGTGTAGCGGCTATCACCCATTTAAACCCATTCAAAAGCTTGGAAGAATCTGGACAATTTTTATTTGAATTCTGATTGGATTCATCTGAAAGAGGAGTCACATACACCTAGGATGCTTTCAAAGGTGAGTAAAAGAAAGGATAATTAAATTTTTTGGGTGAACTATCCCTTTAAGTTAAACTAAATTAAAATAAGAAATCTTGCTTGGCAACTGAAATAAAAAGTTTTTGGCCATCAACATTGAAAAGCATTGCATCTTCTGAACTCAAATGACAGCTTTGTGACAGACTGACATTTTCAGTGAAATTCTTGTTTGACAGATGTGGTCAACTTTCACTTTCAACAGTACATTTATAAACAGGTTAGTGCAGACAAAAGTCATCATTTACTCAAATTATGCCATTTTCAGATACATAAATCATGTTTTTTTTCTTCAGTGAAACATGAAAGACGAAGTTTTGAAGAATTTTCACACTGCTCTTTCCTCTACAATGGATGTGAATGGCTATAGGGGCTGACAAATATAAGCATAATAAAACTAAAAATTATTCCACATGATGTGTTCACTATATCATCTTTATGTGAGTAAAGGCTGACATTTTTCACTGAAAATCTTGCTTGACAGATGCGGTCAGCCTCCACTTTCAACAGTTACACACTGTGCTATTATTTTCTGCTTTTTAGAGTTATGGGTTCAAAATGACACAAGGGTGAATAAATGATGACATCATTTTACATTTTGAGTGAACCATCTCTTTTATGTAAGTGAAACAGAGTAAAAAACTTAAACAAACACTTTGGAAAATCGCTGTCAATGTTTAATCTTTTTAACACATTTGATTGTGTTCACTCATCAAACAATGTTTACACTGCGAGACAGCGGTTTGCGGTATAGACAACTTCATGAATTATAATGGGAATGTTATAGTTTTATTGTGTCATGTTTCTCGCTCTCATTATAAACAGGGTTCATGAACAACACAGTCTCACATTTTGACGCTTGGTCAAGACCCTTTTGCGTACCCCTTTTTAGTCACTTTTCACCATGAAGGTTCCTCAGTTGTATTAAATACGAAACCCTTATCAATATGCCAACGCAATACCTTTTTTATTTTATTGTCGTAATTAAAAGATGTATTGGGTAAAAACAATGGCATTATTGCATAGTTTTATTTAAATGATATTATTTACACATTTATGAGCACGTAACCCAACCCCTGCCCCTAAACCTACCATCTGTCAATAAACCACAGATACAACCACTGTCATAATTTACTTGAACAATAAAAATATTATTACAATTTAAAATATTTATTTGCAGCAACAGAAAACTTCTGTAACATTATAAATGTATTTAAAGAGGTCATCCGGCTACATGCACTTTTACAAGCTGTTTGGACTGAAGTATGTGTTGGGAGTGTGTGTACACAACCACCCTACAATGATAAAGATCCACCAGTAGTTTTGTTTTAATTTAATAAAAATAAGTTGAAAATGAATCCATTTTCAAATGCATGTTGGTGTGACGTCACACTGACAGAGGCCACTCCCACAATAGTTAATTGACAGCAGCGTGTCACACAGACAGAACTGGTGTCAGAGACAAGCAAGACTCCTAAGAGATTGAGTTTTTTTGTTGTTGAATGTATTCATGAAAATTGCAGTAGTTATTTACCACTGACATCTGAGAAAGGTGAAAGATTAACGTTATGCTTGGTGCTGAAGAGAAAGGCGCCCTTGATCAACCGAAATGCGTTCATGTTCGAGTGAATCATTCATGATCCAGCCTCACCTACAGAAGCAGTCAGTATGTCTTTTAATGAATCTTTGCACATCTCCTTTCATAATAATGTGCTAATTAGCAAGTTTCACTATGAATACGGCTAAAAAAAGATCCTCAGAGAGTGCCTCGGAAAAGAGGGCCGGGGTCAGCGGAGCTCGTCAAGATTTAAAGGGGAAGTATACAAAACATATTTTGGCATATTTTCATTTGTTTTAAGTTTAAAACACACAGTCTTAATATCTTGTACAGCGCTGTTTCTCATATATATATATATATATATATATATATAATTTATTTATTTCTTTTTTTACTCAACCTTCTTGCTTTGAAAGGAAGCAATAAGTCACACAGTTTGAGTTATCAGTCATGTTCATAGGACAAGTTACACACTCAAGTTTAATATGAGCCAGGAGTCAATTATTTTGACTGTCTTTTGCTTTATTCATTTTGGCAGCTTTAGGATGCAAGTTTGGAGAAAGGAAGAGCCATGTTCATCTTCAACTGTAGTGCATACTGTTCACTTTAGCTTTCCTGGTTCACCGCACCAGATTTTACAACAAATCGTGTCAAATTATGTCTGACGGGGGTGGATGACCTGCAGTGGGGAGCTGTTTTTCCTTGTTAGAGTGAAAGAGAACGTGTATCTTGATTATTTTACACCATAATAGTGATACTGATCTTCTGTATGCATTTTAGCAGGATATTCTGTGGAAGGCACTATAGAAACATTTCGGACAGACTGCGTTGAGGAAAGCGCTGGTTCTGTCTCAGGTCCTTCAGGAATCTTTTCCATAAAATCTGTGTGGTCTACACAAGAAGGGTTTTCCGCCCCTTATAAAAAATATTTAAACTTGTTGTCTGTTTTGACAAGCAGAAAAACTCTGAAAAGCACAGGTGGTCAGCTGTGACCTCATACATACAGTACATACACTGGAGAGCAGTATGTCAGTATACTAATACACTACTTTTGCAATATATATACAGTACTGTGCACAATATACAATTTTTCGGAATGCATGCGTAACGATCGCCAGCTGGAATGCTCATGAACTCCATTAGAGGGCACTTCACCCTGGACTATGTCCTATGTGCCCCTCATGTCTTGTGCTACCCTGGTAAATCTGTTGTGTTCCGATTAGTTCCTTGTATTGCATGTGTCTTGTTCTCATTGGTTGGTTCTGTCTTGTGTTCCCCTCTGTCTAGCTCTGTCTAGAAGCCCTCACCCTCTCTCTTACACTGATTATTGTTTAGCATATTCCTTGTTTTCTAGTTCCTGTGTTTTCCTTGTTTCATTGTCTTTTTGATCTTGTACTGTTTTCTAGTTTTTTTGATTGTTTGCTGCCTGCCCCGACCCTCACTTTGTTATCGGAATTCCTTTTTGGCCTTGCCTGGATTGTACAGTTTGCTGGTGTTTGACCCAGCCTGTTTGACCACATCTTGTTAATAAGGTTTTGCTAAAAGTATGTAATACTAAATGCAGTGTGCAAGAATACATTTAATCAGTCTATTTAATTTTCAGTGAAATAAGTAGATGAATAAAACTATTTCAATAAATAATAAAACAATAATTAATTATTGAAATAAATTAATAATTTAAATAATTAAAATATTAAAATAATAATTTAAGCTTGTGGTATCTGGTTACCACCTCACAAATAAATATAGTTATTAAGCATTTTAATATAATGTAATATGAAAACTTCTGACTTATTTCTTTTAATTAGAAAATTAACTCAGAAAAGGGAAAAAAAATGACTTGTGAAATGTAAATTCAAAATTGTATAAAGTACAATGACCTTAGAATAAATAATCTTTCACTGTGAGATATTACATTGTAAAGATATACACAAAAAATGCACCCTATAAGTAGTAAATGGGATATATATTTTTTATACTAGGGGAAAATAAGATACAAATATGTACTTTTTAGCTTTCATAGTGTAACAAACCGCTCCTCTGTGGCCCTCTCCGACCGGCAGCAGCGGGAACCTTCGCCCGAGTATTAATGTTCCCAC
>JAUYWG010000039.1:18789321-18803562 GCA_034779775.1 Enteromius afrohamiltoni | reverse complement strand
AGCCGCCATTCTCCAGGGTGGGTGGACTGCCGTGCTGATCCGCTGCACGGTTGAGTAACCCTGGAACATGAATAGCGGGCTGAAAAGGCGGAGACACTCCGGGGAAACGTCAATCTGAAGTGTGCCAAGATGCCATGCCCATCATGGGACCCAATCGTGTAATCATCGCTGAAGCAGTCTCATATGTAGCAAGCCCAGCGGTGAGACCGCGGCTGCAGCTGCCATATGCCCTAGGAGCCTCTGAAAAGTTTTAAGAGGAACCACTGTTTTGTGCCTGAACGTATCTAGGCAGTTCAGCATGGCCTGCGTGCACTCGTTGGTGAGGCGGGCAGTCGTTTCGATCGAGTCCAGCTCTGAAGAACGAGGTCAGTCGTGGGGCGGAGTTCCTGCATCGCCCCCTGGTCCAGCCCACTCTTGTGCAGGAGCTGCAACACTCTAGCCTGATAGCCTGAAGGACCCTGTTACAGGGGGAGCGGTCTCATCCAGGAGGACCACGGGACTACATGGTGCATCAGAAGTCTGCACGGCTTTCACCCCGGACGGAACATTCTGAACCCTCACCTGGAAATCCCCCAAGCGCCTTGCCACGGCGCAGGAAGGACGCAAGGGGAGCCGGCTCGCGAGAGAGAGGTGGGACTTCAATGTAGCCATGGTCATACGCGCGTAATGAACGCATTGACCATTCACAAAAGCTGCCTCAGCGTGTGCTCGAACCAGACACGCGAGACAGCGATCATGCCCGCCCGAAGAGGTGAGGAAACTCTCGCACTCAGAAGCGCACAATCGGCTCGACATTCCGGAGAACGCGTCACCAAGCGTGGGAAAAATGCTTCCCCGGTTGCCCAGGGAAGACCTATCGCGACGTTTATATATGATCTGTGTGGCGACACCAATATAAATTACAGTATATAAATCGAATCCAATGAGGCTCTGTTAGCATGTTTTGCTCAACTTTTCGGCATGGCATTTGAACTGGTGCACCATTGTCGCTTGTGAAATCAAAATTACGCCACCTTTTATAGAAATTTACAGATTATGGGGCGGTGATATTGTAGAGAGATCCCTTTACAACATCGCTCGTTTTTTCAGAGGCTTCCAGAAAAAGGCTTACTAATACAAAGCTACTCAGTTAATCTCTTTCATGTTTCCTTGGTTGGTAGATGCACAGGAGGACCTGACTTTAGCACTTAAAACCTGAAAATGTTTTGATTTTTATGCTATGTCACCTTTAAATTTAAAATGTTATGTCACAGTCATTGCAACAATCTCCAAGTCTCAGGCTTCCCTAACATATTTGTGAGCCTCCCACAAGGGTTTACGACTTTTATTTTAAGCTCCTAGAGAACATTCCTGAGAGAAACATGTGCGCTGAGTGAGTGTTTGATGTGTACGGCTCAGATTCGGCACGTTGATAGCGCCAGTAATCAGCAGTTCAGCTCTCGCTCTACTCCCAAGGAAGCCTTGCAACCGTGGCGTTTTACAGGCTCATTAAAGACAGTGCCGAGACATTGTAAACTCAGCAGGCTTTGTGTTTTCCTATCCTCTGCTCTGCTCCATCTATCTTTCTCAGTTCTCCATTGAGGAATGATATGCACAATAGGCCAGAGAATAAAAAAAAAAAACTATTAGCTAAGATGCTGGAGGCTTGTTAATGTGATGTTGCATTAGGAGAAACAGTGCATATTAAAATCAGTCACATGCTGAGATGTTTTACTGTTCTTGTCTTCTTTAACTATTTACTTTTATTTTTTTATTTTCTAAGCAGCTCTTTTACAAAGTAATAATTGAGCCACCTTTGCTTAAACTGTTTAAAGTAGGCCTAGATTTGGCTCTAAATGTTGTTTTTACAGCGTCTTTGGAAAAGCGCATTGATTGCTGGGTGATTAATGCATAGCTGTTACCAAATTGCAGGTCTTGTTTCAGTTATGAGGCCTGCTGACCATTGGCACTGTGCTGCATTGCCAATAATTAGGCAACCATCACTATTATTATTGCTCAAACTTAGGGTTAGGGATTTGAACAAAACCCTAACGATAAGTATTAAACTTTGGTGTGTGTCCTGCACAATTTACACTACAGACGTGAATCATACCTCAAACCATGCAGCTTACTGAGGAGAGCTGGGATTTAATTTCAGTCTTAAGATCATGCTAAAAATTTTACTTGTTGTGTAATAAAAAAATATATATGTATATTTTTATATACACTAGCTTTCAAGGATTCATTCATTTGATGAAAAACAGAGTAAAATTGTGAAATATTATTAGAATTTAAAGAAAAAACTACATTTGACAATATAATTTAAATATGTGATGTCATTTTCAGTTTGACATAATCCTTCAATCATTTTAACATGCTGATTTGGTGATTATAATTATTACCAATACTGAGAACAGTTGTGCCACGTATTACATATTTTTGTGAAAACGATGATTTTATTTTTGGAATTCTTTGGTAATTAGAATGTTCAAAAATGTTTTTTAATATTCTAGTAGTCTTAATACTGTCCCTTCTGCTCAATTTTGATGCATCCTTGCTCAATAAAAGTAAAAAATCCCGTTAATGTACATTATATATTATTTTATGTCCATTTTAGCAAGTACAATGTGTAGTGTTACGTTGATGAATGAATGAATCGGTTTGAATGAATTAGTAATTAGGACTTTTGAAGTGTTTAATCATGTTTAAAAGGTGTTTGAATCGTGTTTAAAACTGTGATGATGAGCGCTTATCAAGATCAAATGAATGCTGGATTTACAAAAGTATGTGAAATATTTACATTTCACTCTACAGAATCATTAAAATAAGTCCGAAAGTTAACACACTGGTCTGTTATTGTGGCCACATTTCCACACCCTGAAATATAATGCTGAATTAAACAAACTGTGATTGGTTGTTTGAGATGTCAGTCAAAAGGTCTCATGGGCAGGTCTTGGACAATGGAATACCATTTATTCCAGACCTTCAGCCATCAGGTCTGTTTACACGAGACTATGAATTAATTGGTTAATGAATGATTCAAATAATCACTCATAAATACAGACACTTGTCGCCACCATCTGGTACAATGATTTAACATGCAGAAAGAGTCACTTGTAAATCCCCGACCCCCAATGCATGAATAATAAAAGAGTGCTACTTTTAAAAAAGCTATTAAATAAAGATGTTTTCACAGCTTCATGTTAACAATGACTTCTTTTCCTCAGCTCCAATGTATCTTTTTTCTATACCAATCAGGGGATTAAGCCAAAAAGCATGTGAATAGAAGTGCAGAAGGTTCAATTCAGAATTCAGCTTTTTGGCTTAATGCTCTGCAGGTTCTTTTCTTGTTATTCAGCATCCAGTGTGGCTCCCACTCAAAGGGGTCTGGGGCTTTGCCATATCTCAAGCTGCTCTAAATGGGACGTACAATCACTAATCCCTTGGCCTTTGAAGAACTCTTTTCCAGGGAGATCTTTGGTCCACGGCCATTACACAAAAAATAAGCAAAGACTTCAAATGGCTCCTCATGCTTTCCATACACTCATATACTCCATAGACTGCCTCCCCTCCCCTCTCCTCTCCTCTCTTTCCTGTTAATGAAGTCAGATAGATGGCATGTCTCCCAGTGAATGCAGTTATCAGGTAAGGGGTGAGCAGCAGCAGCAATCTAAGAGGGCATATCCGTTTAGTTTCAGTCATTTGCCAGTAAACTAAACACCCCTCCTCCATAAACATTTTAGCCAATTATAAAGCCGGAGCAACACACGTACCAGGCCCTCAAAGGATTTTAATTAGCTTACATAATACCTTCAAGCTAATTTAGCTTGTTCAATGATTTATATTGTTAGTGCGTAATATATATATATATATATAGTACTGTGCAAAAGTCTTAGGCCACTAGTATTTTCTCCAACAAAAAAAGGTTACTTTTACGGCGTGTCAGTTGGAAATATCAGTTAACATTTCCAAACATGTTTTGTCATTAACCTGAAAACCTACCTCAAAAACTATTGGGAAGTGTACCTGGGAACAGAAGGTGTTTTACCAAAAGCTTTAGTACCAAACATTTATTTGATTAAGTTCATAGAATTTTATTGCTAAATGAAATCTATTTATTATTTTTCAAAGCATCCTCTTCATTTTACAGCTTTGAACAAAACTTTGAACAGATATTGTAACTTTCCAGGTAGATTTCTTTTCTTCATCTTGGAGACATTGGCACAGTTCTTCTGGACTGAGTCTGTCTCAGTTTGTTCTGTTACTTCATGTGATTCCAGACAGACTGGATGATGATCAGATCAGATCTCTGTGTGGAGCACTGGCTGTTATCAGACAATAATCTCACGGCATTATTACAATTAATGACAAAAATAATGTTTGGAAATGTAAACTGATATTTCCAACTGACACGCTACAGCAAAAGATAGTAATAACCCGCTTGAAACCATTTTTTGTTGCTGAAAATACTAGTGGCCTAAGACATTTGCACAGTACTGTATATATACAGTATACTATATAAGTCAAATGGTAAATTGCATCCAATTTTTTTTTTCCATTTACAGAATATATGTGTGTATATTTATTATGTATAAATAAAGACACACACATATCATATATATTTTACAAATATTAATATGTATTTAAGTGTATATATTTAATTTATAGTATATAAAATATATTTCATACATAAACATATTTTTCTTAAATATATACTTCATGTGTGTGTATTTATATATACAAAATAAATGTATAATTAATAATTATTATACATTACTGTTACTATTTCTGTAGTATTCCTACATAGAATCTACATATATTTGTTTTAATATGTAATATTATTAAATATTCATATTTAAACTATGTACAAATTCATATATTAGGCTATTTTTCCAACTAAACATATGTTCTTTTCCCATCACAACTTACAATATCAAAAAATAATAATTAATTGAATTTCAGTATTTCATACAAATGACACTAAAATAGTGTCTTTTAGACCTTACTGTGTGTAAATGTACAGCTAAGTACTTTTTAGATTTGCATCTATTCTAAATGAGTGATTTAGTGAATTGATGATATACAGCTGTTAAAGTAATTCAGGCTCCTTTTTATTTACCAACAATTTAACTTAAAAAAAGCATGTATGTAACAAGAGCAGCAAGTGTTTATAATTAAATGTCTCTTATCGCAATCTGACCTCTTCTTAAACAGAGTCAAGGGTCGCGTCTCTTTCCTGAGGAGGTGCAAGATGTCTCCCTTTCAGCCGTATTGATTGTCAACTTGGGTGGTGCAATGAATACACAGAGACAGACGCAAAACATGCACACACATGGCAAACTTTCACTCTACACCATGGCACTTCATCTATTCATTAGCTCAATTAATGTCACTGAGCAGAGTTGCCTTGAAGTGCCAATAAAAACTCACATTCTTCACATTTGAATGGAGTAATAAATCACTTTGCAGTCACTTATGCAGATCAAATGCTTCTCTGGTTTTGTCATCTGGCTCCTGTTTAATTGACAATTCTGTATTATTACTAAAATGAGTGTTTCATCTATTTATTCAGATGTGAAAGTTCTTGCAAGCTCATTTTGATGTCTGAAGCGGTGCTTAGTCAATGCACTTAGCTGAAGCTGCAAATAGAGTCCTGTTAATGGAAATCACACATGACAGTTCCAAAAGCATTGGAGGTCTTGGAATCCATCAAATGGCTTTCAACAGGTTGTGTTTTTGGAAACCATGCAGTATTGAGTACTCAACCAGAACTTCTTCCATTCTATTTTGATAAATGTACATGCATCGCTCAGCTTCTCAAATCAGCTCAGCAAACAAGTACATCTGGCCATTTGGCCAGCGTCTGCACCCTAACAGTTTACCCATCTGAATACAAATGAGCCACAGGTCTTTACATCTGAAGCAGGGGCGTAAGCGTTTGCTCTGACCGGTATTTGGTTTGATTACGATAATTTGTTAAATGATGCAATGCATCATATAATCTGCAGTTTGGTCATTATTTTAATTATTTTATTATGCTTAATACCTACATTCAACTACAGGGACAATTTACTTTTACATTTTTAAATCGACTTTTTGTTTAGACAATTCATTTTTCACTTTACACAATAGGCTGATAATTGTATTTTTGATTAGAAATAAATACAGAAAACATTGCATATTCAGAATGTAATGCACCAACACAGTTTTTAGGCTGCCTAAGAAAAAGTTCTTAATTATGAGTAATAATTGGTGTTCAAGGGTTGAAAATATTTAAACTTATCAACTCAGCAACTTTTCTCAAAGACAAAGCATTTTGGATGCTAATGCAGCAAAACAAGTGCATTAGGTGAATAATTGAAATATCATCTTGTATTTTAGCTTTCTAAAAGTGTGGACAGAGAGAATAATGGGACGTGTAGTTTTGTCACCTCGGCTAAATGAGCAGCACTTGCTGGCAAGCTTTTCCTCTGTTGTTCTTCATTATTACTCTAAACTAATTTCACCATCAACGTTAACAATTTAAACTTTCTCTGTGATCTTTTTAATCATTCTGCCTTTTTCTGGTGCTAGTGCACCATAAGATGTACATAATGCAAATCATTTATAAATTATATTGTATTTTAGTATTCTAGCATGGAAAGAGAGGATGATGGGAAGTGTAGTTACACAAGCGTGTCCCCTTGTAAACCAGCTAAATGAGTTGTACTTTCTGGCAAGCTTTTCCTCTACTTATCAACATTAGAACGCTAAATTGTGTACCAACTAAATTGCACCATCAACATTAACATTTAAACTTAATTATGATAAATACCAATTGCATCTGCAATGATTTGTTTTATCACCATTCCTTAGACTTGGGAAGTTGAGGATTGAAAAATATGTCTGCAAGTCATTAATACAGTCAGTCCCAACATGACAACATTACACTTACACTGGAAATACTGGCAGCTTTACAGCCATCTTCATCTTACATTTTGCCCTTTTTCTCAAAGCTTTCCCACCATTCTTCATCATCAGTGAGTGAAATTGAGTACAAATTACATTACATCGTCAACATTTAACTTTAGAATGATAAATACCAATAGCTTCTGCCAACAGACATTCTTCGGACTTGGTAAGTTGAGAATTAAAGTGCCCCTATTACAGGTAATGAAAGGTTCATATTTTGCTTTTGGGAGTCCCCAACAACAGGTTGACATGCATGCATGGTCAAAAACCAATTGACCAAACCATTTTTCAAAAAAGTGTGCCACTAATCTGTGGTGATTGGTCTGATCAAATTTTATAATATCCGTAATGCCTGATTTTGTGAGCAGCGTTTGTGAGCGCAGTGCTGCTTTATGTACAGTGTAACCACTATTTTTACTGCTACAATAGAAGCACCTAGTAGCAGAGAATGAATTCGCTTTTTTTTCATTTCTAACAAGTGGGTGGGTTCACTTCAACATGAAACAGCTTAAGATTCATTTTAAAAATGACTCGTTTCAGTGATTCAGAAACGACTATTTCTTTTTGAGAGACAATGACTTTATGCATTTAAAACTTTACAGGTTGTTTTTATTCACACTGTGTAAAAGGTCATTTTTAAAAATCCATAATAGGGGCACTTTGAAAATACCTAAAAATGCATGCAACTTAATATCATTCCCAACATGACTTAAAGGCAGCATTACAGCCAGGTTTTAGGAAGTGAAAGACGTAATGACGCCAGTCACCTGTGTCTCATTATGAGGTGCTTCTCACCTTCTGCAGCCACTGCGTATTGTTTTCCATGGCTGACTCCAGATGCTGCAGCTTCTGAACGGGCAACTCGCTGTCCACTGGCGGGGAGTCCCGCTGAACCACGTTGGTTCCGCTCATCTGCTCCGCTCCTCCCTGACAGCTCTCCATCTCCGGCAGGATAAAGGTGTAGCTGCACTGGCCGTGCTGAACGCGGTGGAGCTTCCTCCGCCTCTCGCCTCCCCCACGTCTCCCTTGACTGTTCCCGTTTCCGGAACTCGCCAGGCCAATGGACGCCAGCAGCAGTGCCAGATGCCAACTGCTTCTGGCAAACCTCATGGCAGCGGGAGCAACAGCAAAGGCCACCTGTGGTCAAGAGAAGGTGCCAATTCAGTAGTTCAAACTCTTTTGATGGAAGAACACATGGTTGGATGGAGATGAAGAGGCTTTTTCGACTCTTTTCTCTTCACAGTTGGATTGGAAGCTCCTGGTTTTCACGAGGTTCCCTCTGAAGAAGTGGACAGAGGCACTGAGCCTTGAGTAACCACAACACACTCTCACTGATAGATAAGAAGGCAATGAAAGAATTCAAGGAGAAGCGGAGACAGCCACGTCTCAATGAGTCTCCCAATCTGTAGGCACTTAACACGAGAGAAAAGTAAACAAAAGAGGAGAACTTTCCTTCCTATCCCAGAGCGGTGTGTGAAATGACCGGATTGAGAGAGTTCTGCCCTCTTATCTGGGAGCGAGGGAGTGTGTGGAGAAGCGGGGGGAGACTAAGGGAGGTCTATTAACACACGTTCTGTCTCTCGTCTCCTCTGCAGCATTTCTTCACCCCATGGCCTGTAGGATAGAGAGTTTCTTCTTAAGGCTTCTCTGAAGTTGATTTTGGGTCAGATATTGCTCATTAATGACACATTCTCCACATAACTCTCTCTTAAGGAATAAAAAAGAAACGGACAGAGAACGCCTTTTAAATGCTATTTCAGAATTTGAAATGAAGTAGAAAAAAGCATGCAAAATTTCACTTTTTTAGCTTAGGAAGCTCAAAAACCGTATTATAGTAAAATTACAGTAACTCATTTTAAAAAGATACACATTTTTATAGAATACTATAATATATATACTATTTATATAATACTTTCAGTGTTGGCATTTGAGATAAAGTGTTACCGAATTAATAAAAAAAAATTTTTTAAAAAGCGAATGTGCATTTCTGACAATATTTTGAATATCTGAAGTGTTTTTGTGAGTTTTGAATATGAATATGCAAAAGCAAAGAAAAGCGTGAACAAAAATGGAACCCCATCAACCCCAGATAGATAGATAGATAGATAGATAGATAGATAGATAGACAGATAGATAGATAGATGTAAATGTAATTTGTGGATCCAACTTTATTATTAGCTTACAGATAAGCATTTGCAGGCTTATTTCAGGCTGCAGATTAATGTTACTTTTCATGAGACTTTTTAATGCACTATGCCCCTTACCCACTTGTTTATTTTTACATAATTCTTATTTTGGTTCAGTTTGTGGTGAGGCTGTGCTCTTGGGGATAGAGGTCAAACCGAGTGACTCTTTGCCCCGACTGAAATCATTCTCATGGGAAACGCGCGATAGCAAGAGCCAATGCCAAAATGCTCCTCACAATTATGCAGACTTAAGGGCCCTTTTCCTGAAGGTGAAACTTTACACGTAGCTGTTCACCTTTCCTGTGGGAATACCACAGCCGGATTGATCCAATGTTTATTTTCACACATTGCACATAGCTCTCTTCCACTCAAGGGTAGCTATGTTTTATTGAACTCCAGCTCAGTTTTATGTGAGGTGCTTTGCAGGATTGACATAGCTCTTTTATGGTACGGATCAGGGTTTTTGAACCACTTCCAGTATCTGTGATATCCTGATCCTTTGATATAGTCATGGATCGACTACATTTTAATGTCCTATAAATGTTGTGTAGTATAACAGGAGAAAACTGTGCGGTTGACATGCAGTGTCCTGTAGAATAACGTGCACTTTTTAATAGTTTCTTTATGCATGCATTTTTACATGAAACGTGTTTTTTGTGCACATAAAAAAATACTGTTTTATTATTTTTAAATGATTTTATATCGTTTTATTTTCTATTTTCTATTTTTTTTTTTTATTCTAACACTGCTTAACCTATATGTGTCTGTTCAGTAAATTCTGCTTTTTTAAGTAAAGAAACTTACTTCTGTCTGAATAATGTGGTAAAAAATAAATAAAATAAAAATACATAGACATATTTGTATTTGAACCAATACAAGCACATTAAAATACACAGACAGTGAAAGCATTACATACTAATTTCAATAAAACAAAACAATCCAACAAAGAAATGTAAAATCCAACTGCTAAATGCTAACTGAAAAAAAGTTTCAAGTTAAAAGATACTTTGCTTTTCTCACTTCACCATGAATTATTTTAATATCCTGTTCTTTATATCAGTAGAAGGTCATGGGGACACACAAAGGACATGAGTTTGACCTTGTGAACATTTTAGAGCAAGTAAAATACATATTTTATAATCTTGATGTTGAACAAAAGTTTATGTTATTTGTCTGCCGCCCACTTATTCTTCAGGAATAATCAATAATCACACAATCAGGAAATGTCACATTATAGAATACAACAGCAGTTTATGAGCACAGCTTTGGCTGTTGACCTGATTCAGTCAGGGCCGCTGGATTTAGTTACCCAATGTAGAATTTTTGTTTTACAACAATAAAAAGAGCCTAATTCAGACCAGAAAAGACCAGGGGAGAGAAAACAGCTCCCTGTCAGAAATCATCTGCCCTGAAAATTCACTCACGGTCATCTTTCTGGACAGTTCCAGTGTTGTCCTTTTATGGAGCCCCTGTCATCCCTCAAACTGTAGCGTTTAATTGCATTAATTGTGTAGATTGTTTGCAATCTACCAAATGGTTATATAAGACATAAATGAATCATAGGGACCTGATTTTGATAGGAATGATCCTAATATGGTGTTTCACGCCCAGAAAATATATTCATCAAATCAATTGAAAGGGTTGATGTACAGGTCAAGAATGAGCTAAAAGTCTGAATGGATCCTCAAATGTGATTTGTCAGACATCGCTCGAGTCCTGTGATTGGTTGGCGTCTCTAGTGTCTGGAGGACCTCTTGCCCTGCAGCTTTGTTTAGATGGTGATGTAAGCCGCTTTCACCAATGTCCCTTTGTCCCTTTGTTTTATGTAAACTTCCTTCTAAAGGTTGGACATCAGTTTCAAATATAGCTTATTACTTTACTAAGATCATTTGATGTTTAACCATTTAACATAAGATCCATTTGAATGAGAAAAAGTATTATTAAAAACTTTAATAAATTGCAATGTAAGTAAATTTATTAAAGATTAGAGATTTTTAGGATTACTTTATTTTATTATTTTTTTAATTATAATTTTTTGATTATTTATCTTTCGTGTTTTGAGAGATAAAATATAAAATTAAGCAAAATCTAAAATAAACAATTTCTATAATTAAAATAATACTGAAATAATATAATTTTTATTATTAATGCGTACTAAATTCTCTTTTGAAGGCACACATAACCCTGCCAGTTGTCCCACAAAGTAAACTTTCAGACATGACCAAACTACTCCCACCCAAAGTAATAGTTGGGGGAAATGTTATGCTATGTTTTTTGGGGGTCTGACGTCTGACACTGCAGCATTAACGCTGCTCGTACTCATAATGAAAGCTCTTATCATGCCTAAAGGGACCGCCAGCTTCCAAATAGAAATTGGCTGCATAATTTATCAGTGAACCGCTGATTTATCATGCATTCGTTCATGGTTCCAAGTTGCGACATTGTTTATAGTGCAGATGATGATAATAGTTAATGATCCTAAAGGTTAATTTCGCTCTTTCAGCCTCTGTTGAATCAAAGCACGCTTTGTTGAAACACAGCAGTGATTTTGAGGCACATATGACATTTAGGTCATTCATGCATGTGCAAGGTTTGTTTGTACCGATCCTGGTTTCAAAGGAATTACCTCACAAATAAATGGCTAAAATGTTTGAGAAACTCCTTAAATTGCCACCATGTGTCAGATCTAAGCGCACACGTTTCTTTAGTTGGACTCCAAAGCTGATAAATGGGGAAATTCAAAAACTAATTAAGCAGATATTCGCTTACATATTGGCTATTTCTCCTACATAAAAATCTGTTTGAGAGATCAAACATCAAAGATTTATTCAGACAGCATTTATGGCTGTAAGATTAGACGAATTGAAAACAATACTGATGTATAAACCATAATTATACCTTCTTCTTTTCTTTCTTTTTCACTCGTTCGCTCTTATTTTCAAAGATTAGGTCAAGACGTGCCTCACTCTCTCAGTAATGTTCTCCACCTGCACAAACACACACACACTCTTGAAGCCTTACAAAAATAAAACCATCAGAACAGTATGACAACTTCTCAGTTTGCCCTGTCTGAATGTGATGATAAGGATGATTAATTCACGTCCCCTGCAATGATTCGGTAGCGTTTATGATTGCCCGTGGAAGTGCATTAAAGAACTCATAAAAGCCTTCATTAGACTGACAGAAATTTTGCTGAGCAGGCTTTAAAAAGAGATCATATTGAAGTGGTAGAATTATAGCGCCCAATCAGTAAATGCAAATTGGCTGAAAATGTACTTACCCTAAAACCATCCAAGATGAGGTCAATTTGATTCTTCATTGAAACAGATTTTGAAGCATTTACAAAACATGACTTGCTCATCAGTGGATCCTCTACAGTGAATGGGTGCCATCAAAATGAGAGTAAAATAAGCACTTTTTACAAGCCAAAACAAATATGTTTAGAGCTTATGTTTTTGTTTTTTAATCTGAAAGGACAACAGGAGATGGTCTTTCTCGCTGGAGGAAGCATTGTTATTGATTATGGACTCCACATTTTGTTCCTTTTAATGATGGATTTGCTTCTTATGAACATACAGCTTTTTGCTTCACAATCATGGACTGTTGTGAATTATTTGAGGATTATTGTGATGTTTTTTCTACATCCTGAACCACCTATAAGTGTATTTTCAGCAAATGTTTATTTTTGGAACTATTCCTTAAACAAACTCTTTTTTATATGATTTTATTCACAATTAAGATTTCTGTCATCATTTACTTACCATATGATTTTTTTCACTGCAGGCTTTCAAGCTCTGAAAGGACATAAGCAATATAATACCAATAATAAAGTAAGCCCATTTGGCTTGTGCTCTATTTTCAGACTTAAAAAACATGAGAACCAATGAGACTGAAATCATCGGGTCAAACCGTGATGCATCTTCATGCACTACGAATATAAACACATTTAGGTAAATGAACAGCTGTAAACTGCAAGATATTTAGGTAAGATGATCTCGTAATTTGTATAATGTCTAAAAGCTGAACTGTTACCATGTGAGCGCATATCGTTATGCAAGTCCAATTTCACTGCCAACGGAAACCCTAACAATTATTCACCCAATACCCTGATGTATATCTCAGTTCTCAGAAAGTTCAATCAACTGGAAGCTATTTGGCCCAATCATTCAGATATGATGAAATCTTGACAAATTGGATGATATATTTTGAAACAGAGTAGCTATATGGCTAATTGCTTTGGACTGCTTTTTAATCATTATCCTCAGCACTAAGCTTGCAGCGAGTCAAGGTGATGATTGCAGCCAGAGAGCTAGAACGTGTATTAAATCTAATTTTCATGCTTGTTTAATATTGTATGGAATCTACAGTGGTCTAATACTTTTGGGGAAGCCTTAGCCTTGGTTTTGGCCTAAAACTTCTTCAGAGGCTTGGTGACATGCAGTTAGGCTGGTTTTGGGCAGATTTTCCACAGATGATTATATGTGACAACTTATAAAGTGAGATATGAAATAGAAGAGAAGCCTTATGCTAAAACTTAAAACATGTTAAGATTTCTTGTCCTTGGAAATTATAACTGACTTTAGCCTTGAAGGGATACTCCACCCCAAAATACATATTTTGCCATTAATGACTTTCCCCCATGTCGTTCCACACCCGTGAAAGCTTTGTTCATCTTCGGAACAAAATTTAAGAAATTTTGGATGAAAACCAGGAGGCTTGTAATTGTCGCATTGACTGCCAAACAATTTGAACTGTCAAGGTTCAGCAAGTATGAAAGACAGTGGTTCAACCGTAATGTTATGAAGTGATGAGAATACTTTCTGTAAATGTACAGAAATAAAATTTCCTTATCCTTCCAATGGTGCTGACACAGAATTGTGTATGTTATGTGTGTCCAGCAGATGCTCACCAAATTGGCACTATGGTGATGTTATGGTGCTGAATCTTTGAATAAAGTAATTATTTTTGTTTTATTTCCATACAAAAAGTATTCTCGTAGCTTCATAACATTACGGTTGACAGAGTTATGAAGAAGCCCCGGAGGGTGTATTTATTTACAAAGTGTGCCCGTAAGTGAAATAGTGCAAAGTCCTCCGTGTGGTGCTCTTCGGTGCTTTGATCCCCG
>JAUYWG010000039.1:18767950-18782114 GCA_034779775.1 Enteromius afrohamiltoni | reverse complement strand
TTAAGGCCGGTGTGTTTAAACTACTTGTCGAGTGTTGCCATTTGGATTTCTGGCTGTGTTTAAGGTCTGCGTAAATCCTATCTTATCTGTGTTTTTCTTACGAGATTGGAGTCCGTTTCTACGAAATCAGAACCACTCGTAAACACGTTCCCTACAAGCTTTGTTTCCTTTGGAGTGACCACTGGAGCTGGCAACACGGACCAGATTTGCAATCTCAAAAAGCGAGCCAGCGAGAAATGTGTTTAAGGTTTAAGGAATGACCTTCTAAATATACCGAGAGAGAAAATATAAACAGTTTCAACGAAAAAGCAATCAATCTTATCTGGAGGAGTGCACTATCAGCAATTTAAATGTGATGTTGTACACACTATATGTCCTTTAATATATCATTCAGCAAATCATTAATTTTATGTGGAAAAGCTAAACTTACATGTGTTCTGTTGATCTGAAAACAACGAATGTGTCATAGTAATCAACATCTGAGATAAAAGTGTCCGGGAATGGTAGAACATGTTTAATATCTCTCATCTTATGTTCAGCTGCGATTAAATTGTGAAACAGTGGAGCAGCATTTAATGTATATGCTGTATGAGAAAATGAGACTATTGACTGTTTTCATTAGCCTAGAGTTCCCTGATATTTAGTGTAGAGGGCGATTGCATTTGAGTATGATAAATAAAGCATCTTAACATCATGTCAGCTGAATTTGAAGTGGAGTAAATGCTTTTAGGCACTAACATTTATAACCACACTGTTTCCTTTGAGGTAAAAGGGTTCTCAGAAATAAAGGAACAAAAGCTGTCAGGGTCACTTTTCAAGAGTCCATTTTGGTACCTTAAAGGTATATGTTAGTTCTACATATTTGAACATAGTAGGTACCTAAAAGTGTACCTTTTGAAAAGGTTGACCCCAGTGACAGCTTTTGTACCTTTATTTCTGAGAATGTACATTACGACATACTGTACCTTTAAGAACTGAAAATTTCCCAGTGGCTTATCGAAACTAAACCACAAAATCAAAATAAAACATGGATGGCAAGATCAATTTGTATTAATGATTGTACTGTAGATATTGTATCATTACATGAACATACTCGTTCTATTTTTGGTGAAATTTTCCTGTCAGAAAAAATGTCAGTAATCATTGTTGCTCATTTCACTTTCAAAGAGGTTATCCAGTCAAAACACAGGTTATTTGCATGTTTATACAGTAGCCAAAAACATATTTTTAATGCTACGATTCAAAAAGAGGCTGTGAGATGTTCAGAAAAACTAAATTAGGACTGTTTCTGCTCCAAGGAAGCTTGACAAACACTATAAATACACTTTAGGGAAAAATAGATTAGTTAAAAAGAAAGATGTGACCACCAGTCAATACGTGATTTACAAAGAATGCCATGTTTGTGTTGTATAGTATACGGTTTTCATTATAGTATCAACAGTATCACGCAAAACAAATGAACAAAATGGCATGCTATTTGCATAACAGCATACAAGCTCAGCAGAACAAAAGCTGTAAAATAACTTGCATAAATAGTAAGATTAATATTTATGCTAAGGAAAGTATAATTTTACAGAGTGGTGGGTGTGATGACTATTTAAACATGGCATTGATGTAACTCCCTTTTCCAGTTCACAAAACACCAGGGAGGGATTTGTTTAGTTTATTCTGATTTATATTACTTTTGCTCTAGTGGGACAGTGATGAAACTTATATAAAACCAATGTCAGTGTTAACACGGGATGGACTTTTTTACAGGAGGAAGTGCAATTGTGGATTATGGACTTTTTTGGGCCAGAAGTGATTATTTATTACACGGAATTACATGGAATACTGGATTCTGATTGGTCAGTCGCATTTCAAGGTTTTTTATTCCCAGATAACAACTGGTAAAACTAATAACACAGGCTCATCCGGGTACTATGCATCTTCTTGACCATTGACAGTTATATCACTAAAGTTTGTTTTTTGAGTCTCTTTTTTTGTCACATGTCACTTTGATTAAAAAAAAAAGCTTTGCTAAATGACTACCTACAACTTTTCAGATTCACATCAGCATAGCCAACACAGAAAGCGAATCTGCCTCAGTCTCTTCAGAGGGCATGTTTAACTACGGTCAGAGTTTCTAAGGGTCCGGGGTCTGTGCAGTGTTCAAACTTCCCTCATTAATCCTCCTTTGAGTAGCAAACTTCCTGCAGCTAAGAGCGCTGCTCCCCAGAGAGACGTAATTTACAGACTGCAGCACAATTGGTCCATGAATGCTGCTGTCTGCAGCATTCTGTCTTTCACATGTGCACACAAACATAAATACGAACACCAAAATGTCCTAACCCCCGAAAAAAGGGCAGCACGCAATTGATGTCCGTCCAGGTCAAAGCTGACACTGTCCCACAGGGGTTGTTTCGCACTTTACATTTTGACAGTGGGAAAACATTTTTTAGAATGTTGCCCTAAAAGCAACACAGGGGTGAGCAATGATAATAATTTGTGAACGTCTATATTATTCCCATAGTCAAATAGTGGCTTTGCATTGTTGCCTGTGTATGAGTGTGTTCATTGAGCCTAAACATGCATGCATCTTAAATCTAAATCTAATGATGACTATTTACATTTTCTATATTTGCTATTAGACATTAAAGGCTACATACAATGTTTAATTGTTTTCATGTTCTTGAAATCATTTTTAATGCTCATCATGGCTGCATTCATTTTAAAAATACGATTCTATTTAAATATAGTTTGAATAAAATGTAATTTATCCCTGTAATGCCAAGCCGAATTTAGCATTATTTCCCTAGTAAAAAAGTAATATATTTCAAATATATTTATTTCATACTAAGTATAGTTCAAATCTATTTACTGGGAGATCATTTGAGACCTACTGATATTAAAAAAATAACTTTTTTGGAGCACAATGCATATTTCTTATTAATAAGCCTAAAATGTGTGTTTATATCACCTTTTATAAGGATTGTGTACAATGTATAATATTGCCCTTTAAATGAAAAATGTGTCTAAAGTATACTTCCAATAGTTCCACTTTAGCACAATCAAATATACTAAGTATGTCTTTAATTGGACTTCAGCACTACTTCCACACAATTAAATTGTATTAAGTACAAAATTAGTTGTTCCAGTTTAGCAGACTTTGGGGCAGTTTCCCGAACAGGGTTTAAGACTAGTCCTTGATTAAAATAAATGTTAAGAGCTGTCTAAACTGGAAAAGGCTTGCACTGAGATATCTTAAAATACCTCATTGCCATTGTTTGGTCTTAAAATACTCACAGATAATGCATTTTTGTAAGGCATGGTTCTAAAAATTCTTAATGTCCTAAATTAGCAAAGGTCTAGTCCTGGCTTAATCTAATTCCTATCCGGGAAACCGGCCCTTTAAGTTTCACAGTTAAGTATACTGAAAGTACAATTGCATGGCATTTTTTTTGTATATAAATATGAAAATGTATTTGTAGTATACTGAGCATGAAATAAATGTAATTCTAATACATTTAAGCAGAGGTGGACAAAGTACACAAATCAAGTACTTGAGTAAAAGTACAGATCCATACTATAAAATATAACAATATAAAAGTACTGCTTTTTCAATTTTACTTGAGTGAAAGTAAAAAATTACTCTTTTTTATGTAAACAACCGGCAAGAAGAGGTGTGGTTTAACGCGCTTTAAACCCCACCTCTTCTTGCCGATTGGTTGGCCGAAGCTTGTTTTTGTTTGGTGTAGTCCTGCACCCATAGTGTTTTGCAAGATCGCATAGAGCACCTTTAAGTAAAAAAGTACTGATAGATCTATTTTGCAATTTAATACAGTTTACTAAATTTTAAACTAAATCTTACTACGCAAAATACCTGAGATTTTTGACGAGCATTATGTAGTAATTTCACTGTGAAGCTTACAATGCAATGTACCCGAAAGAAAACAGTTTTGAGCGTCTAATTGTCACCAGTTAAAAAAAAAAGTGTTTTGAAGCGTAGGCTATTGTTTTGCAGAATGTTATATATGACATAAGAATAAGTTAGGATAAACATTTGAGGGAAAATAATATATTTTCTTTTTCTTTTTTTAGTTGTAAACATTCTTGGCTAAATGCCCCCAGAGTGCATTACAACCCACTTTGATCATTACTGTAGTTACCTGAATATCAAATCCTTTCTTTTCCCCATGAGATGTAATTATATCAACAATCTAAAAATGACTACAACTTAGCCCCAGCAAGCTTGTTAGCTAAACAATCAGCATTAGATAACAATATTTAGACCTACTAATGTTCAGTATATGTTTATGAATAAACATTCATATCTGTCTACTCGGCTAGTTGATCCAAGCAATATAAAAAATGTATACCGTTGATAAACAATATAAAAACAGACGTAGGGCTAAATGCATAACGTTAAATTAAAGCAGCAGGGCATATAAATGTTTTTTGACTTAGTGACACTGATGTTGATGTGTGGGCTTAAATAGATCACCCTTTATAGCAGTGTAACAGAATTACAATTTGTACCTAAATATGATTTTCAGTTAAAGTTTGGTAACTTACTTTACGCATCATCGTTCGCACGCGCCAGTTGTTCGGTTCACTGAAGACTCGCTCTGAACGGATCGTTTGAATCAGTGAGTTGTCGAATCGAGAACAGCTACAATCGTATCTTTCCAATTCGGGAATGAATCGTTTGTTGCTATTTGCGAACAGAGTCATTCTTAAAAAGAATCAGTTTGTTAATGAATCGCTCGTCTGCGTCTCGCTCGGAGCACGTGATATATAGCGATATGTTAGCGATAAGTAGCGATATGTTTTATGAAATGTAGTGAAGTAAGAAGTACGATCATTCGCTTAGGAATGTAGTGAAGTAAAAGTAAAAGTTGCTGAAAATAAAACTACTCCAGTAAAGTACAGACACTTAAAAAATTAATTAAGTACAGTAACGAATTACAACTACTTCGTTACTGCCCACCATGGCATTTAAGTATATTTATTTTTCACTAGGGTATCTTTAATTCTAGAATTATATTTATTTTTCATTAGGGTATCTTTAATTCTATAATTATATTTATTTTTCACTAGGGTATCTTTAATTCTATAAGTATACTTATTTTTCACTAGGGTATCTTTAATAATAATTCTAAAATGTTCTGTTCAAGAAACCTTTTTAATGATTATCAATGTTTTTGCTTCATAAGATTTTTGTGAAAAATGGGACTTTAGGTGAGTGAATTGTTCTCAACCTGTTTATATTTAAAAAAAACAGTTTGTTCACTATAATGTAATACTTATATAAGGTCTCTTTCTCCCTTTTTAAGCACCTATTTCGTGAATTTTAACAAACTGCAAGAGAAACTGGGAAAACAGTTTAGTAGTCTCTAAGAAATGACTCACTCATAGCACACAAAAAGTAGTCGTTACTTTACCACCAACCAGTTTAATGATATAATCAAAGTGAATCTGAAAAAATATGTACTGAAATATTCTTGACCTGAATGTCACGTGATCATTAACCGACACCAGACAACCTTGATTATTTATTATTATGGCAATATTAAGTGGTAGTATCACAGTATCAGAAATGTTTAGGCCACCTAACTTCCCAAAATATCTACTGTAGCAATCAACCACATAGCAATGTCTAAACTTAATTTAGAGTATATATTTATTATATTAAGGGCATTGTTTGTTGAAGGTTAATCATGATGAGTGGGTGTAGAAATATTACAGGCATCTGATCAGTTTACTTAAAGTGCATGGAGACACTTGTGTAAACGCATCTTACAGACAGTATAATTTATGTTTGTAGCAAAAAAAGCGATTACCAAACTGCAGCCTACGTATGTCCAATATTGATGCTTCTCTTAGCAAAAAACACTAATTACAGTTCAGCCAGAGGTGCTTTAATCATATGTAGTGTGTTTGCATTCTTGAGAAGACATATGTCAGGTTGGATGCTGTTCTCACAGCGTCAAGCTCACAACACATCATATAAAGTGTCACTTCACATTGTATTTGGCATGTTTTCTCTGAGACTCCCACTGAGATGTTTAAGGTTTGTTGCGAAGTTTCATTGGGAGCTAGTGACCCTGCGCTGAGCGGATGACCTCTGAACTGTGTGCCTCTGTTGAGATGTGGAACCAGCCCATGATGTTCATTCTAAATAGAAGGCTCATTTAATGTAGTGAACATTATATTTCAGGTGAACATTACCATCTAGTGGCTGATTATGGAAGAACGACACACTTAGAAGAGAGGCTGGTACAGTAAAGGTGGTTCAATTATTTGTAGAGCAATAAAAATATGTAAATAAATAATATAAATATTTTAGACTTTATTTTAGACTGAACACAAACAAAAATGTTATTTAATCCTCGTTTAATAATGAAAAAGAAATGTTTTCTTTCAAAAATACAGTAACCCAGTTGATTTGGGCTACTATAAGAGACCAGAAGCAATTTAGAAATTATATATATATATATATAAAGTGAGAAAGAGTGAGCGAGAGAGAGAAAATTATGTATAGATTAGTGGCTGGAACACAGGCTTTTGGTTATTAACATGTATAAGAGGAATCCAGGGCTGTTTATTGACACCAAAACAAAACAACTTTGACTTATTTAAAGTGTGCATATTTGATATTTATTACAGGATTCTTAATGGTCCTTTAACAAAGAAAATCAAATATTGAAACAATTATGGATAAGATTTTTTTTAAAGGTAATCACTGCTTAATTAGCATTTAAGAAAAATATGGGACAACCTGTCACACTCTTTAAAAAATATAATTTAATATTGTAAGAAATAGCTTAATAGTCTTATCAGTCATCAGTCAAACAGCTGAAGCAATATTTAAATTTTTATTAAGAATATAGCCTTCTTATCAAATATTATTTATTTAATAAAATGTCTTACATGGTGATTTAACATCTGCAATACACTTCAGAAAGAGCTTTTATTTTCAGATCTACAAAAAAAGCATTATCGCCTTTTTCTTCTGTATCATTTTCACAACTCATCATCTAGAGAAAAAAAGTAAATATTCCTTTGGGTCTAATTGTTTAGTGGGCGAAACTCTAATTTCTTCCAGCCGCGTGAGAGAATACTGCAGAGGAAAGCACAAATAAATCACGTTCAAATCAGCACATTCCCATCCTTCTCAAATCAAAAGCAGCATGTTGTAGAACATTTCAGTTTTCACAGGGGGACAATCATCAGTTTCAAAAGAGAAAAAAAAGAGACAATGAGTTTAATGGTACAGCTGAGGCTCTAAGAAAATAATGCAATATTATTCTTTAATTTAAGCTGTTTAAACAAAAATATGCACAATGCTAGCAAGAAATAGAGCTAGACATGGGATATAGACATTAATTTATCACTTTTCGTATTAAAAATCAATCTGTGCCACTCGTTGGGTCACTTGACGCGTCCACTGCCAATCACATGACTCGAGACTAAATAAATGGAGTTCAAGTCATGATCTTGGCATCTCTTTACACAATTCTTTACATTGTTATTGTTTCTTTTTTCCCCCCTAATGCAATTATACCAAAGAAGTGCAAATATAGGGAGAGTATGTAGTTAGAAAACACAGAACAGCCCGAGGCATGTAGAGAAAGCTGTGGAGATGCAGCTCAAACCCCATGAAGCTGTTTGTCTGTTATTCATCAGATGAAAATGTACAGTGTCATAGTCCAGAATGGATCTCGTCTTTGTTAAACCACACTGTGCTTGGGTTAAGTCAGGCGGTAGTGTTGGGGAAAACCCTCCCAACTTGTCCATATAAATACAGGGTCGTATGCATCATAATAAAATAAAAATAAAACTTATTACAAATCCTTAAAAAAAGGATATGATATATCTTGCTACATGTCACACCCTAATTATTGAAGTACAAATATTAAAATTATTTATACAAAATATTTTTGGTAAAAAATTCTTTATAAAAACTGTTATACTGTGTATGTGTGTGTGTGTGTGTATATATATATATATATATATATATATATTTTTTTTTTTTTTTACATTCACCCTGGCGGGTTTGTGACAGTTCTGTTCCCAATGAGCTTAAGCATTTTCTGTGTCTTTCTTCTTTCTTCTCTCCTTTCATTTTTCCTTTTATCTGTCAAGATAAAACCATATAAAGCAGTGAATCATATTCAATGTAGGCAGTAAAACCATATATGTTCTTTATTATTGATGCAGAGTATTAAGAAATAATTTTATTTGCTTCAATATGTCTGTCACCTCTAAAGTGACATTTTTATTACATTTAAATCAAAATATTAAAATATATGTTTTGTGTTTTTCAGTTTGGAACATGTTGACATGGCGTCATTTTAGTGTCAAATAAAAATGCCATTCATTAAAAAAGAAAGTAAGAAAACTGTGAAATATAAAAACATATAAAAATGAAATGTGGATTGGGGCTCAAAATAAAATAAAATTCTTTAAAAAATTAAACACTACAGTGCGACAAAATATGAACAAAATAAAATGCAGTACTGTCAGTATAAATGTATATACTGTACTGATTTACAAAAAAAAAACTCATTTAGTTATTCACATAAAAGGGAGTTGTTGACTTTCAATGCCTTTTTCGTGCTGAAACTGGGAATTCTTTCTTTATTTTTTCTGTTAGTGCTCAATTTCTCACTGTCATGCAAGGGACAGCTCATAACCTGAGAATGCTTCATTGAGTTCCTTAAAGTGCTTCAAATGTTCAAGTCTGGTCTGGTTTGACTTTAAGATTGAAAATCAGCAACAGAGGAGTTTCAGGGTGGTATGTCCTCAGAAAAAAGGAAAAATGAAAATATTCTGGAGAAAAAGCGGAACAAATAGTGTGCAGAGGTGGGCGCTAAAGTGTATTTATGCAACATCTTTGTCCATAATCCATGTTTGTCTTTTTAAAGGGGATATAACAAGAGCATCATAAAACTGGAGTAAACAGTTATTATGGCCTAAGGAATGGGGTCTGTGGTCTGGAAAACACCCCGGCTTGGCAAGAATGCCCCTTCCGCCATCAATTTTTCCTGTTTTTCTCCTCTAGGTTGGCTCTCCAGTCTTTTTATCTGTTGATATTCTCTGCCTTGCTTTTTACCTGCTGTGATTAAAGCTTCCTACCATTTTCATTTTCTTTGATGATGCGCACACAAAGCACTAAAAGTTGATATCTACAGCCCCGAATCATCTGTTTTAGCCCCACAGCGGCCACCGCCCTACCCTTTAATCCAAAAACCAGCATCAATCTCTATGTTGAGATCAGAGGGTTGTGAGCTATGATTTAAGCAGGTACGTTTGGGTCACCTGTAGGGTCGTAACAGAAAACACTGGCAAGTCTTCAGCTCTGAGCCATTCTGAGATGCGCTGCCTGATTTTCATTAACTCTCAGGGTTACACTTGAACACCAGGAAACTTGAGAAGAAAGGAAATGATCTTGTGTTAATCTAGAGGACATCCTCGGACTAAATTAATTCATCAGGTTCTCATTGGTCACACCATAAGTAAGTCTTTGAGGTGTCAACTTCAGAGATAAACCACAATGATGCTGATGGAGAACATCTGATGTGGATAGTAACAGTAGAAATACTGTTTTTGAGTAGACTTTCTGTTGAGTTCTGCTTCACTAAGATTATTCTCTGGTATTATATTATATACACTACCTTTTAGAAGATTCAGGTGGGTAAGAATTTCTGCCCTCTGTAGCTGCATTTATTTGATTAAAAAATACAAAAAATGTAATGATGTGAAATATTATTCTAATTTAAAATAATAATGTTTTAAATATTTTTTAAATTTGATTTATTCCTGTGAGGCAAAGCTAAATTGTCAGCATCACTACTCCAGGTTTCAGTGACCAGGTCACATGATCCTAATAAGCTAATTTTCTGCTCAAGAAATTATCATCATTATTATCAAGGTTTAAATTAATTCATAAATATAACTATAATCTTTTTGTGGTAACCATGATTTTTTCCCCCTCAGGATTCTGAAAAGAATAGCATTTATTAAAAATTAAAATCTTCAGTAAAACTGTAAATGTCACTTTTGATCAATATAATGCATCCTCGCTGAATAAAAGTATTAATGAAAATAATGCCTTACTGAACCAAAATGTTTAAACGATTCTGTATCAAACTTTTATTTAGTATTATAGCATAAACATATTTTTTAGTGCTGTCAAACAAATATTATGTGTAATGTATATATTTATTATGTATATATATATATATATATATATAAACTCACATACAGTACAGTACATATTTTTGAGAAATATTTATATATATATATATATATATTTTACTATTTTACATTATATATAAATATATTTAATACATACAAATAACAGATTTTTCTCAAATATGTACATGCATGTGTTTGTATTTCTATATACATAATAAATATGATATATTTCATAAATATTATTTCGCTTTATACCACTGTTTATTATATTAATATTATTTGTCAGGTATTAATCCAATTTAAAAATGTTATGTTAGTCCTATGAGTTGCTATAAAGTCACAGCTTTTTTTCCAGCATAACATACATTGAATATCAAGTTGAGTGCATTGCATTGTTGGATACATTATTCATGTGAAGTGTAATTTGTAGTGCATGTAGAAAATTTGCATACTGCACCTTCTATTTTCCCATAAAAACTTTGCATGCCATGTTTTATCATATGAAAATGACAGCAATGATAATTATAATGACAGAAAAACAGGTAATATCATGCAGTCTGTCCATCACACATGGGTGCAATTAAGGGCAACTGAAGGTGACAGAAAATATCACGCCTCGTTTTCTTAATGCCACCAGACATTTGATCTGCCAATGATAATGAAGATAGCTGCAAACTAATGATTTCCAGTAGACCATCAAATGAAAACAAGACACAATTTCCCAAATTTAGTCAAGGAACCATTTCAGCTCAACCATTTCAATAGTGACAATGTTTCGATCTTGTGTTTCAGTTAATGTGAGTGTAGTGTGAGTAGCTACAAAAAATGACATGAAGAGGCTTGATGTGGAAAACAAGAGAGGGTTTGAAGAGGATCAGCTAAAATTGGGTCTTATTCTGCAATTGGCATGAATGTTAAAAAATATGAATCACCTTTTGGGCGCTTTTTCTTCATACGGCACTTTCTGCTCTCAGTCTGAGGTGGGCAGAGTGCTTCCGCCTCTTCAGCAGTGTTTATGGACAGCTCACGGGTCCTGCTCTGCTGCCCCCATCTGACACCACAGCTCAGACCGTTGTGCTGGCATGGGCTCCATTCACCCCACAACCCAAAGATACTGAGTGCACAGCCTTCTGGGGTGCAAACAGACAGAGAATACTTTACTTACTCTGTAAAAGTTTGACTGACACTTTTGGATGATCTATTCCTGATCTTTATTTCCTAATTGATGAACTATGCAAAATCAATATAACATTATTGTATTCTGTAGGGCTATTTTACAGCTGAAATTACATTATCTTCATGAACTGTGCAGTATTAATATTGCTATTTTAATTTTTACTAATGTGAAGCAGCTTTGCATGGGAGCATTATTTAATTATAGATGTAAAATTGGAATTGCTTAATATAAAGTCTGAATTGTGAGATATACAGTATGTATGGAAAGTATTCAGACCCCCTTACATTTTGAACTCTTTGTTATATTGCAGCCATTTGCTTAAATCATTTAAGCTAATTTTTCCCCTCATTAATGTACACACAGCACCTCAAATTGACAGGAAAACACAGAATTGTTGACATTTTTGCAGAATTATTAAAAAAGAAAATGTGAAATATGCTGGAGACTCATTTATTTAAATCAGGTGCTGTCCATTTCTTCTGATCATCCTTGAGATGGTTCTGCGCCTTTAATTGAGTCCAGCTGTGTTTGATTGTACTTATTGGACTTGGTTAGGAAAGCCACACACCGGTCTATATAAGACCTTACAGCTCACAATGCATGTCAGAGCAAATGAGAGGTCAAAGGAATTGCCTGAAGAGCTCAGAGACAAAACTGTGGCCAAGGTTACAAAAAAAAATTCTGCTGCACTTAAAGTTCCTAAGAGCACAGTGGCCTCCATAATCCTTAAATGGAAGATGGTTGGGATGACCAGAACCCTTCCTAGAGCTGAGCTAACTGAGGAGAGAGCAGAGGGGGAGAAGAGCATTGGTGAGAGAGGTAAAGAAGAACCCAAAGACCACTGTGGCTAAGCTCCAGAGATGCAGTCGGGAGATGGGAGAAAGTTGTAGAAAGTAAACCATCACTGCGGTCCTCCACCAGTCAGGGCTTTATGGCAGAGTTTCCCGACGGAAGCCTCTCCTCAGTGCAAAACACATGACAGCCCACATGAAGTTTGCTAAAAACACCTGAAGGACTCCAGATTCTCTGGTCTGATGAGACCAAGATAGAACTTTTTGGCCTTACTTCTAAGTGGTATGTGTGGAGAAAAGCAGGCACTGCTCATCACCTGTCCAATACAGTGCCAACAGTGAAGCATGGTGGTAGTAGCATCATGCTGTGGGGGTGTTTTTCAGCTGCAGGGTCAGGACGACTGGTTGCAATCGAGGGAAAGATGAATGTGGTCAAGTACAGGGATATCCTGGACCAAAACTTCTCCAGAGTGCTCCGGACCTCAGACTAGGCCGAAGGTCTACCTTCCAACAAGACAATGACCCCAAGCACACAGCTAAAATAACCAAGGAGTGGCTTCACAACAACTCTGTGACTGTTCTTGAATGGCCCAGCCAGAGCCCTGACTTAAACTCAATGGAGCATCTCTGGAAGACCTAAAAATGGCTGTCCACCAACGTTTACCATCCAACCTGACAGAACTGGAGAGGATCTGCAAGGAGGAATAGCATAGGATCCCCAAATCCAGGTCTGAAATACTTGTTGCATCTTTCCCAAAAAGACTCATGACTGTATTCGATCAAAAGGGTGTTTCTACTAAATACTGAGCAATACCTGAATAACTGAATACTTAGAACCATGTGATATTTCACTTTTTCTTTTTTAATAAATCAGCGAAAATGTCAACAATTCTGTTTTTTCTGTCAATATGGGGAGCTGTGTGTACGTTAATGAGGAAAAACACTGAACTTAAATGATTTCAACAAATATTACAAAGAGTGAAAAATTTAAAGGGGTCTGAATACTTTCAGTACCCACTGTAAACTTGTAATTGCATGAAAAACAGTCAGAATTGTGAGAATAAAAAAATCAAATACTATTACATTTTTATTTTTTAGTCCATGTTGGAAAAAAAAGTTAAATGTAAACTCTTTAGTCTTGTCAATTATAGTCAATTATAAAAGTTTTTTTTAAAATGTCTGTATTGCATAAAGCACTATAAATAGAAGTAATTTGACTTGACTTGACTTAATCTTTACTATCAAAGCTACTGTGTGAGTAAGCAAGTGAAATGATTCCTAAGTATTTGCACAACATCAAGTTAATGGCATGTAAATACCCTGGAAAATGCAACCCAAATACAAGTGCATTCCTGCTGCTTTTCATTGCCACACATGAGAAAAACATCTTGATGCAATTGTTTCAAATAAAACATGATTGATAGGTTTCTTTCAGTATGGTAATGGGAGTTTAATAGCATCTACCCATAAAGTAGGTCTGAAAACGAGTAAAGTGCTTACCAACACAGTCTGTGGACTGAGGAAATGTGCCCTCTGGACAGTTTTTGAAGCATTTGCCTTTGAAGAGCAGATATCCTCCCTTGCACTTGGTGCAGAAGTCTTTGTTGAAACACCTCTCACACTCTGTAGCTTTGCATTCTGGGAGAAATATGTATAAGGATTATAATCTTATATAAGGTGTGTGATATTGTTACAGGCTTTTTTACAGAATTTGTATGATTTACAATTTTACAATATTATATTATGGATATATTATTTTCTTACACATTTGACTATGTTTAATATGTGAGAAAAGACCAAAAATTTGTGAGAATATAAAAGTAAATATGATTTTGTCACGCCCTCAGGCGCTCCATGTGACTTTGCGTATGTTTTCGTTTCATGTCCATGTGCTTTCTGTTTTGTTTTCATTTTGTTCACCATGTGCCGTCCCTTGATTGTAACTCCGCCCCCTAATTAGTGTTCACTCCCTGCCAGCCCTGTGTCCTGTACCTGTGTATTTAAAGCCTTCCTG
>JAUYWG010000039.1:18743742-18758811 GCA_034779775.1 Enteromius afrohamiltoni | reverse complement strand
TCTATCTATCTATCTATCTATCTATCTATCTATCTATCTATCTATCTATCTATCTATCTATCTATCTATCTACCTATTTTTATAGTTGCATGTCCTTTTGCATGTAAGTTTTTAAGGCAATGCTTTGAGGATTTCATGCATTCTTTGTTAACGTTTGATCTTACAATGCTATTTGAAACCACATCATTATAATTTTTGTCATGCAGTAAAACCTTTACTAAATAACCATAATTTATAGTTGCAGAAATATTTTTGTATCTAAACTTCTGCAGATGCTAGAAAACAAAATAACAAAACAAAAAAAATGTAATCAAATAAAATAGAATAAAATAAGACTAAATAAAGGACAATAAATAATCAATATAATGCCAAAATAATACAATAAAATAAAATACTAATTACTAATTGTCAGATTAATTTTCCCAGTAAAGCTCATTAGAATGTTTTATCATGTGACTTGTTGCTGTGTTGTGGTAAGCAGCTTCGTGGAGCTTGCCTGGCTTTGATGTGCAACTGAATAGCTCGTTTTTCATGATAATTATTTGTCAAGTCTGGACCTTATTAGGTATCCAGCTGAAAACCTTCACACATGGTGGCCTTATTATCAGACAAACCTTAACCTGTGTGGACCAAGCCTACTGAAACTATGAGTCAACATGTGCCTTAAAGACAGCTGGCTCTAGAGCTTCATACCTATCAGGCTTACAGTAAATCCTGAAGACTTTGAGAACTGAACTCATCTAATTTATCCAAGCTGAAGACCTACAGTCTTTAACAGGCAAATGAAAACACCTGTTTCAGGTTTTCCTGCACGTCTGTTCACTGCGCCAAGAAGAAAAACTATTGTGTCTGCAAAATGACTAAATGTAAATGTATACAAGCAAACAAGCAAAAAACTACAATTTTGCTCTTGCTAGATATTTGCAAGATTAATTTATAGATATAGATTTAGCTCCATCACCATACATCTTTTTTTCACTTATATTAAAATCCAGGTAAAAATCATAAATTAGGCTGCTAATAAATGTAAAAGCACAACACTGTTCTCATTATATGTAGATAAGATTTTCTATTGAAGTGTTTTTGCCAAGCTATAGGCTGAAAAGTGGTCTAGTCAAAAGTCTGCTTAGAAATTATATTATTGCCATGAATTACCACTTTTCATTAAGTAGATACTTTTGAGTACACATAAGACAGCAGCAAAGACTAATATAGATGGGCAGTGCTGTACATTACTACCATGCTGTGGTAATAGACCTTTCTTAAAGGTGCATCATGAATTATGAACCCTTGAACTCTGAGTGGCATCGCAGAGATGACACTGTGCTGATGCACAGGCTCTTGATTGCTGCTGGCATCAAACACGCATCTGGACTTTTTAGTCCAGACTTTTTAAAGCTCCCTTAAGAGCAAATGAGTAGCTGACATGAAATGTCAAGCTCTGACAGCTTTGTTCTGCAGTCTGACATGCTTTGTTAACAATGTTAAACAACTTTTCATTATATAATCAGTAGACACACACTTCACTGAATTTACTACATTTTTTAAGGTAAGTGCTTACCTTTTTTTTTTTTTTAAGGAATAAGAGATACATTTTGTGGCATTAAAAATGTTTAACATTATTTACATTATTTCAGCTATTCCACTCTGTCCATAGTCACTCACCCTCTGTGGAAATGCAATGAAAGAATCTGAGTCATTTAGCCAAGAAGTATCAAACAAATAAAGAGAGCTCTCTGGAGGAGAAGAAGAAACCAACACTCGAGTAAAAGCGATATGTTTTGATTTTGATCAACTTAATGCATCCTTGCTAAATAAAGTTAACAATTTGTTAAAAACCTCATTAAAAGACTACATGAAAAAATGCTTAAAACTTAAACTGAAGTTAGCTTCTGTGCAATGTGATTTCAATGTACTTTAAGTCAAACCAGATGCTGATTTTATTGTTATTTTTAGCTTGAGAATGTCAAGTAAAACCATGAACAATGAACTGGAGTCCTTGTATTTGTTCTTTTAAAGCACAACGATGATTAAAATGCTCACTTGAACATTGGTGTATATTATTATTATTATCAGTATTTCAGCTTGCAGTCTCAACATGTTGGGCGTTTCTCAAACGGAAGAGTGCATCCTCCGGAGGTGGTATTTGTCGGCTACATTCGTCATAAAGTTATTTCAAAATATAAACAGTTATACCTTTGACCAATATTCTTAATTAGGTGTAAATTGTTGTATTATGCTTATGACTCGCAAATAAAATGCTCAGTTACCTGAAATAAACCAGGCTTGATGACTTCCGTTTGAGAAACGGCCAAAGTTTATGCTCTCATTCTGTATGTAAATGAATCTATAGTCTTTGTAGATAGTGTGGTACATGGTATAAGGTAGTGTATAAATTAATTGACAGCTGTAATACTTACATGTGCAAAAAACGCCCATGTTTTGACCGTATTCATTCGAATAAACTCTGAAATATTAGGGTTAAAATGTATGCAGTTAATATAACAGATGCTATATTTTTGTGTCTGAATGCTGACATCGTGTTATAAACCAGAAATTATTTGAAAAACTATTATGTCCATTCGCGTTTAATATCTACGGAACAAACGTTCGGTCCGTTGTTTCCAGCCGGGAACATTTCTGGTCGGACTGCTTCAGCATGACAAACAAAATCAGAAATAAACATTTGTGAGATTAAAGTTTTAAAAAACTTTTATACCTTTCAAAACACACGTAATATTACAGTTTAACTAAATATTTAGTGTGGAAGCTGCAGTGTCCATGCGCCATGCATTCAGAGTGAATCCGCTGTTTATTTTCAATCAGACAGCGGTTTGTTTTGGTTTCATTTCTTCGGAATATCACTGTGTTTGAAGATGGCAGGACTGGAGCTGCTCTTTAACTGCGTAGCAAACTCTTTAACCTGTTCCCAAGATGCTCTGATTTGTTTCGTACACTGGGAAATCGTGAAAAGTGGCTATAAATGTCTGGGCATTGGAGATGTGGTAAGTTAGTGGTGATAATCCGTTGCCAAATGTATAAGGCATGTGTGTTTACTTAACAGTTATTCAAAAAGACACTTAAGTCGCTCTTAAAATGTCTGATGGTCACTGCATTAAATAAAACGGCAAGCGTCGCTAACGGGAAATGCTTTACTAAATTGTTTCGGTGCAAGGTATCACAAACATTCGCCTGATTAGAAATGATCTCTTTCAACACAGCCTAAAGATGGAGAGAAGAAGACAGAGCTGCTTCCACCCGGCTGGAATGAAAGCAAGGATCTGTATGCTCTCAGATACAGATCAAGTGATGACAAGTCAAACCTATTGCTCAAAGCCTTCACAGTGGATTCAACCCTCATCTTCAATCTAATGGTAATTATGCTGCAGTACTGCACTGCCTCCCATCACAGATACTATATTAATATCTGACTGAATGTTTTCACACGTCTGTTCAAATCTTTGCAGGACTCCAAGACAGAAAAAGTAACTGATCTCACAGTTAACGTCAGTGAGTATGTTGATGAAGCCAATCTGCAGACGTTTGAAAGGTTTGTAATTTTATTTTATATGTTTTTTTAATGTCATCAGAACAACTGGCTTTTGTTCCCATGTTGATAGATTGCAATAAGTAAGTTGCAACCTTTGATTACTTTATAATAGGATGCAACTTAGTAGTCCTGGGATAGAGGAAAACAATGAAGCATAATATGGGCAGACATACAATTGTTTAAATATTTGGAAATGTCTGTGTTTTTGAAAGAAGCATGGCTAAAATCTACCAAGTTACAAATCACTGTTTCTATTTTAGATTCTTTTTTTTACTTTGTGTGCGTCTGGAAAACACATACAAAATTATAACTCTTTTTCCACAGTTTTCTGGACACTTGCATGAAAAATGGGATGGTGGCAATAGCATAGATGTTCTCTAGCTGTCAGAAATCATAATGCATGGCTAGATTAATCACACTCTAATTTCTACATGTTCTAACTAATTTTGCTATTTCAGCGTGTTTAAGAACACAGACGAGCTGATCGCAAAGCTAAAGTCCTCACTGCTGCCCACTAAAAAAGACGAGCGTCAAGGAAAGACGGAGAAGAAGACAGAAAGCGAAAGACCCTCAAATTTAAGGGACCCGCTTAGTGATCCTCTCCTGATTCCAACCAGAGGCCCTCCAAGAAGACACCCGCCTGATTGGTGAACTTTCATTGCATCATTCTTTCCTCATGCAAATTATACAATTTCGGGTAATTTTGAGATGCAGTCTGTGGAGATTTGTATAGCACAGTTGCCCTAACGACACTCCAGCTGTTGCTATGGTTACTGCCCCAGGTGATCCCAACTTCTGTTCAAAAACATCTGTTTGATGGCAGATGAAAATAAGTGCACACCAAATAATTTGTAATTCCACTTTGTAGTCCGTACTGTTTCAAAATATAGCTAGAATATAAAATAAGGACCTTAACATTTAAGGAAATCGGTCCCATGCATTTATGCTTCCATGGTCTGTATGTCTAAAAAAAGAAGATGATGATTATGCATCATTACAACTTACCATATTTGAACAAACTGTAAAAAGAAACTAGATTAACTCTTAACAGATTACGAAAAGGGCTCTGTGCTGCTTTGCCTCCATGTTTGTCAAGTTTGTTTGTAAATGATGGTGTTTTTATGTGGAGGACGTTATGGGCTGCTTTGGGACTTTGAGGGCAAGTTGTGTGTGTGTGTATTTTGTAGGTGTCAGCTCATGTCCTCTGTCTTATTTAATATTTAGCAGCGTGAGTCCTGTGAGAGCTCTGACTGCTGCGCTGTGTCTATTTTTTGAAGCACTGAGGGTTTTGTGTGTCTGGCGCTGCAGACTGTGGACTGAGAGACTGGGTAGAGATGCATCATTTCAATTAAAAACAGACAGTTTGGGGGATGTATCAAAGTCTGCTTGGTTGAAACCCACTCAAACATTTATACATTTACCAGAAAGGAGCCGTGGGTGATGCCGGTCTGCATTCTGACCTGATTCTCTCACCTTTATTTCCTGTTTCCTCTGCAGTCTCTATCAATAAAAATAAGCAGGAATAGCCAGAAAGAAGAGAAAAGAGTGAGACTGCAGAGTGGGGTCTTTAAGGTCATGGCAGAAACCCAGAGATGGATTTAGGTGTTTGTCTTCCACCTCCCCTTCCTGGGTTCACGGTGACCCCTATCGGATTCTTTATGATGTCAGCGATTTATCGACTTGCTGTTGCTGTGGGCGATGTGATGTAATTCGGTCAAACATGATCTCGAGTGAAAGCCAAAGAGTCTGTAGACTTTCAAAAAACTGAGCTGAGTCACACTAAAAAAAATGTTGTGCTACAACACATACTTGATAGACACTGAAAATAAATCCAACAAATCGTCAAAAATAACAATATTGTGTGTTCGGCCATTGGCATTATTCTGTAATGTATCATAAATGCCACAAATACTATATTAAATGTGTGTGTGTGTGTATATACAGTGTCTTTCAAAAGTATGGGGGTCATATGTTGCATACCTTTATTCAGTAAGGATACATTATATTGATATAAAGTAAGAGTAAAGACATTTATGATCTTACAAAAAATATTACAGGTATTTAGGTAGGTAGACTTTATTTTAAAGTTATTTTAAATTGTAATAATATATCTCACTGCAACAACATCTCTGTCACAACATAACATATAACTAACTAGCCAACAGAATATTAAACCAGAAAACACAAAAGTTAAATGTTCGTTAAATGTTATATTGTGATGGTGATATATAGATATAAATATCATCCTCCACATCATAACGTTTAACTAACCTACCAACAGAATATTAAAGCAGAAAACACACAGGACAGCTAAAAATCATTTCATGAGAGTTGTTGAAAATCTTAAATGCAAGACTTGTTGTCAATATGATGTGAAAGAAAGCTTCTGAAAGGTCCTTCTTTTTGTGTTGTTTTCTTAGGCCTGACCCGATGGCTCCTTTTGCAGCAGGCGGTGCCGATCTGGACCCTTTCGGGTGAGAAATCCCATCAATAATTTGTTAAAACAGACATGTTGACCTGAAGCGAAAGCAGAAATCAGAATAACAGATATCAAAGAGCATTTATGAACTCAAATGAATAAGTGCACCTTCAAGGAACGAGCGTGCTCACTGAATTATTAATGGTTCTCCAGAGGAAGGGCAGGAGGGATGATCGTCGATCCATTACGTGCTGGGTTTCCTCGCTCAGGGTTTGACCCCTCCTCTGGTATTCCTGGAGTCCTTCCCCCTGGCGCTGTGCCTCCTGGTGCCCGCTTCGACCCCTTCGGGCCGGTTGGGCGAAACAGACCTGGGTAAGAGCTTCAGTGGGTCTTTACCATCAGTTGTTAAACTGCCATTACCTCACTTGACCTCATGTCCTCACTGGCTCTGATGCTGTGTTTTTCAGGCCAGACCCTGATCACATGCCTCCACCAGGATATGACGACATGTTCATGTAGACGCACTAATATTCCATCGTTCTCGCTGCTCTGCAGTGACATGCACTTTGTGTTTGAATAAACGGGGTTGTGGTGAAACATAATTACTCTTAATAATTCTGTTTCAGAATTACTATGAAAACAAAAACACGATTGGTTATTTTGATATTGGCAAAAAATAACAACTGATAATTCCATTTTTTTCTGATTGTGTTCTTCCTGTTTGTTTGTTTTTTTGCCACTGACTAAAGTCTAAATTAAACTGCTTTTATCCCATTTCATTTTTTGTTGTTGTTGTTGTTAATATTAAAGGCATTGTTAAAATGTCAAATTAAACAGATTTGAAATGTTTTAATTTAATGTTTGCTCTTTTTTTTTTTTTTTTAGCAAACTTGGCCATATACTATCTTTCGGAATATTTTGAATAAAAATTTAGTTTTGTCATTTTTATTCGTTTTGAATGAATACATAGCCTGTTTATTGTTCATTTTTAATAATACCCTTGGTTAATTTAAAAATTACAAATTTTGGCTGAAACTAAATAAGTTATGTTTTATATATATATATATATATATATATATATGAAGGAGATGGTGGCTTCAGTGAGAGGAACACCAGCAGCAGATGTAGTGGAAATCAATGCCTATAATAGCCACAGTGAGTCATAATGGCCGCAATGTCAATGTGACTGTCCTCTACCGCCAGAGCTAAAGACGCTCTCGAGTGTCCTCTAAACATGTCTGCACTAGAATCACTGAGAATTAAGTGACAATTTGTTTAGGGAATTTAGAAGATATAGGACTGGGAGATAAAGAAAAATACTGTTGTGCTTCACATTTAATGGGAATATGTGAACCACAAAGTGTCTATACACCATTTTCACTCAGATACAAATAAAAATTTCACAAATAATTAGAGAAACGTTCATTTTAAACTTAAATGAGAAGTTTTTAAGTAGTGTTTTGTCAAACGCACTTCAAAAATCCTTTTAATCATTTTAAGCCGCGTATTCACTTTGAACACATATAGGCCCAGTTTCACAGACAGGGCTTAGCCTAAGCCAGGATTAGGCCATAGTTCAGTTAGGACATTTAAGTAATTTTATAAACATGCCTTAGAAAAAAGCATTACTGGTGTGCATCTTAGAACAAAACAAAGGCACTGACGTGTTTTAAGATCAGTCAATACAAGTTTCTTTCAGTTGAAACGGCTCAAATTTATATTTAGTCTAGGACTAGGCTTAGGCCTTGTCTGTGAAACCGGGGGATAGTGTAGCGGTTTATTATTTAAAATCTTACAAATCTGTTTAATATGAAATGTTTTGCTTGTGCAATTTTTAATTAAAATAAAAGCCACTGTTATACTGTACCGTGTGATTCCTTCCATGTACATGAATGACTCAAATCAAACAGGTGTAGCAACAAAAAGATTTATTTCACGCATGGAAAGGGTATAAAAAAGGTGACAGATTTGCCTTGAACATACATGAAGTGGTTAAAGACTTAAAATGCACAGCTCACATTGTACATGCAATTCAAACACCCCCGCTCTCTGCATTAAAAAACAGAGTAATTGGCCCAGAAGTACCATGGTACTGCATTTGATTTGAATACATAACAGTCTGTTTGGCCCACACAAGTGTTATGCACATCATTAAGCCTCTGCAGCGCTTGTGTTTTCTAGGAACTCTTTATATCCTGACTCCATGATTAACCTTCACAGATTGTACAACGATAATAATTTAGTAACAAAGATGAGCAGCTGCTTCTAATCAGCACAAACAACAACACGGCCCATTATTGTGCTCATCTGAGTAGCATACTGTCATATCACACTATTGCAATATATGCACATTTTCTGTATGCATGTAATACCCGAGTGAGTACTAGTACATGTTACAGCTGGAATGAAATAACCGTGTTTATTAAGGACATGTCTTCAGTTTGTTTAGGTACACTACCATTAAGAACTTTAGGAAATGTTTTTGAAAGAAACCTCCAAGGCTGCATTTATTTGGTTAAAATTACTGTAAAAACTAGCCTGGCTTCCGTGACTATTAAGCTCATAGGAGCTTAGTCTGGCAAAGCTACCTTACTACTTAACCTGCGTCCATCAGGTGCCTCTGTATACTACTGGACGAATCTAAACCCAATCTTGTGCTCGTTTCTCATTGGTTCCCACTTTTTTGAAAACGGAAATGCTCTAAAACAGCAGCTTTGCCAGACTAACTTTGCTCGCAAGGAAGTATGGGCGGGCCCAGGCTAGTAAAAACGGCAATATTGTGATAAAAGGTTATAATTTAAAATAACTCTTTTCTATTTGAATATTTTTTAAATGTAATTTATTCCTGTGATGCTAAGCAAAATTGTATTTTATTTATTTGTTTTTTGCTCATATTTTCAAATGATTCAATTTTGAAAACATTTGTGCTGCTTAATATTTTTGTTGAAACTGTGATTTTTGTTCAGCATTCTTTGGTGAATAGATAAAAGAACAGCATTATTATAATAGAAATTAAACCATTTAAATGTCTTTATTGACCCTTCTGATCCGATTTAATGCATCCTTGCTGACCAAAAGTATTAATTCATTAAAAAATAACAAATCTTACTGGCCCCAAACATTTAAATAATATTCCATTCGTAATACAGTGATTTGCTGAGTTCAGGTTGTCATGTTGAAAAGGCATTTCCTAATGTCTTTAAATGACTTTCACATTCGTTTAGGGGCTTGTTCATGAGCAGCGTGACCAACAGCACAGATTCGGTTTAAGATAAATGCTTAATGTGCTCAGTACTACATCCTCTGTGCTTACAAGACAATATTTTACACAAAGACGTTAAAGCAATATTCCACTTTCCCTTGCTTTTACCTTTACACCACACCATAACCAACATCTTACAGTTAATACATGACAGAAATGTTTACTGTATTTTAGCAATGTATCAAAAAAACGTTACAACTAGTCCATTTCACTTCAAAAAGCACTTAAGTTAGTGATGCACATAAACGCATCACACTTTATACACCACCAAATATTCAAAGAACAGTATATAGTGAAGTTCAAACAATCTTTCTCTGTCTCTGCTATAGTACATATACTAAACAAGTGAAATAAAACTATAGCCTTGTGACCATATTCTCTCTCTCTGATATGATGTGCTGTCGTTAACCATTAGGTTTAGTGTGAAACAGTGAAAAAACTCGCCATTTATTGAAATTCAAGCCTATAACATTTCAATTTTTTTTTTTAAGAAATCATAATCACCTTTATTCTACAGTGATTGCAAATGCTCCCTTGCATGTTTCAAGAAGTGAATCAATGCAATGTGAATTTTGCTTTCCCTAGCTTTGTATTAGTTACCAGTACCACTGAAAGAACAGCTAATACAAAAACATTCATTACTGACTCCCAGGTCATCTAAGATGTATGAGTTTGTTTCTTCATCGGGGCATGTTTGAAGAAATTTAGCATTGCACGACTTGCTCACCAACTGATCCTCTGCAGTGAATGGGTGCCGTCAGAATGAGAGTCCAAACAGCTCATAAAAACATCACAATAATTTACAAATAACTCCAGTCTATCGATTTATGTTTCGTAAAAATGTAAAGCTGCATGTTTGTGAGATACAAATACATCATTAAGGCCTTTTAAGTAACTACTTCTGGCCAAAATATGAGTTCATAATGCATAAAAATGACACAAGATGACTTTTTAAAGCTATAATATGAATAGAGAACTCCCATTTAAGCCAGAAACAACAGTTTGAAATTAGAAATGGTTTAGTGATATATTCATTTCTTACAAACATGCAGCTTGTGGATTACTGTAATGTTTTTACCAGCTGTCTGGACATTCTGACGGCACCCATTCACTGCAGAGGATCCTAAATCTGTTCTGTCGAAGAAACAAACTTGGCTAAATCTTGGATAGCCTTAGGGTGAGTACGGTTAGTTTTTTCTAAGTAAACTTTCTTCCGTGGCTTTTTATAAAGCTGTTGTACACAGAATAATATGCTGGGTATGTATTTCGGATACACCCAGAAATAATACCATTGCAGGATAAATCTCTACTACATCTAAGACTTGCAATACATCTGCTCTTATTATCTTTCAGCTTAGTTTTGATTACAATCTTGCTTTTGAACAGTGTACTTACAGAAAATAGTTACTACATCAGCAGAAAAACCAAACCAGTGAGGTCGGCTTCATCTGGGATCTCTGCTTAGGTGCTATAACAATAGCTTGGTTTTAAAAGGGTTGGTGAGCATATTCTTAAAGCATACAGTAGCCTATATCTGTTGTGTCATTGAGAAGACAACAACTTTATAACCTGAACATTGATATGGAAATATATATATATATATATATTTCTCTACTGGAATCTAATGCATGTTGCACCATTATACAGTAAAACTTCACATTTTTGTTAATTGTTAGCACAAACCTACTAAATGACCATACCGATAGATGTTGTAAAATAGATATCTTGTTTAAAACATTAAGCATTCATATGTCTATTCCCTTGGTTTGCAGTACATTGTCTTCTACTCCGAGAACGTGGGTTGATGACAACGAGTAAGTGTGTGACACGGATACAAAACACGAACAGTGTACAAATACAAACAAGCCTAAATGCGTTCACGGTGAACATTTGTAACGTCTTAAGGCATATTGCATCCTTGGATAATAATAGCTTGTATATATTCCACTCATAGTGTCTTTAGTGATGTTATAGATTATACACACATTTATTTCAAGTTTTGTAGAGTAGCTGATGCCGGTTTGTTCTGCAGCATGTTGAGTTATTATGACGCTTCACCATTGTGCTTTCATTCTTTCAACAGTCTTTAGAGTTTTTAGCATCTCTTTTTGCACCGTCACATTCTGTGTTTTTGCGTGTTTGCCTACTCCTTGGTTAATATGAAGAGAGTGCTTGCAAGGCAGCGCGAACAGGTTGACCGTATATGAAAACATGTCACATTTTATTTCAGAATTGAAAGGACAAAATTAGAATGCATATTTTGGTACAAAGAAAATCAAACTCATTTTAGGAGTGTCAAAACTTGACACAAACTGACAAAAACTATTTAGTCATGACTCATCGCATCAATTTGTAAGCCAGTCAGGAAGGCTGATGGGTCATGGTAGTCATGGTAGGTCACGGCTACTTACCGTTTCATGCATTTTAAAAATACATAATTATTTTTGTACATTACAGTAATTAATCATTTTGTGTAGTAAAACGAAGAGGGAATGACCTCTACATGTTTCTTTTTTAAATTCAAAATGAGTTTTGTTAATCATTTCAACCTTAACTGTCTGTTTTGTTTTTGTAAAAAACGTACGTTTTAAAGAAACTACTTCAATTTAAGATTAAAGTGTGAAAATCTAACTTACAGATGGTACTATTGCAATATTTGTTATTAGTTTGTTTTTCTTCTTCTTGTGTTTATTTGCATATCAAATCATAGCTGGTATTTTTTCTGATTAATATGTTTCCAAATCCACCTATTATACACAATTTGGAAATGGTTTTCCCCTACAGTTGCTTAGAAATATGGGCAGTCATGGGTTGACATTTTTTAGGCTTATTTTTTTAAGACTATACTGAATACTGAGAAAAAAACAGCTTAGATTAAATGTGGTGTAATTCAAATAAATTTGGCGACTCAAGTCATTAATTTAGTCTTCATGAAATACATTTTTGTTGATCAATTAATTATGAATTTATTAATATTATTTGTTTTAGGCAAGCTGCTTATCTCCCGCTTTTTTACACCAAGTTGCATTGTAAGATCTGGCAACACAGCAGACCAAAAAAACAAACAAATGGTATTAGGGCTCTGATTAGGTGCTTCATTTACGGATTATCAAAGGCAAACATTGAAACTCATCCGTAAATCTACAGGTTTTTCAGTGGGATTCAGTTGTGCTACGTGTTTAGCGTTCCAGAAGGAACCTGATTACCATTGGCGGCGTCAGTGGTGGCGTTCGGTTCACATTCCACGAGTGTCTCCCTCCCATCACCCTCAGCTAACTGCCTCATCCTCATATTTATGGATCCGTACGATTTCATGGGTCTTCTAGCGAAAGTCCTCCGCCGATACAGCTCCCCTTTGCATATAGACACCATTAATAAAATAGAGAGTAGCATTCCTCCCAGAGTGAGCAAACCAAGCCCCGCAATGATACATTTGTCGAGGTGAGAACCAAGTTGTGCGTAGTACATCTCCAGTTTCTCCATCTGCCGCGCTGTCACTTGGTCTGGATTGACTTTAGCCTCTCTTGGGATCATGTAGGCGATTACCACTAATATGATGCCGCTTACGAGGAAAACGAGCGCAAAAATGAACCCGTAGTCCACAGTATGGCCGTTGTACTCAAGCTCGGGTTCGTCTTCGGAGCGAGGTGATGGCACTTCTCTCTGAATAGGCAACGGATTCAACTGAGCATCGATGGATGTGAACTCAGGTCCAGATGTTCTGGAGGTGACACGGATCCTCGTTCCCTGGTCCTCATCCTCAAACGAAGCATTTTCGAAGCCGGCTGTGGGCTGTGGTCCTGAGGAGGCCTGAGGAGGTTCTCTCCTGCTCCCATCCCCCAGTTCACGGAGCTCCACGGCGTTTAGAGACTCCATCGACACTCAACACTTGCACTCATGTTGAATCAAATGCCTCCTGTTTCACCTTAAAAAAAAAAACACGAATATAGCATATAGTACATTTAAAGCATGAGAGAATACAAACAATCTTTCACATCCAGAGTCCATTTCAAAAGATAAAAGCACTTTATATCACAAAATTAAGGTTTTGAGATTATCTTCAGACCATGTCTGTCAAAAGTTGCCAGATTGGTATTTTTTAACATGAAAATACTGTGTAGCAACAGCATAAATTCACATATGACATTTAATTTGTAGCCTGTTTCTCATAGAAACTCAGTGTGGTACTGTAATAAAAAAAGCAAAAAGTTACAGGTTCTTCTCTGCAAAGGCCAATCTAAGAGCGGTCAGCATTGTGCCCTTGAGCGAGGACTATAAACCCAACTAGCTCCAGGGGATTGTCTCTGCAATAAGTACTTGCAAGAACATTTTAATGATCTTAAACTATTTTATGAGTGTTTACATTAAAGGATTAAAATTTCCCATTAGCAGCAAAATGATCTAAGCTGGTCTTTAATGGTATTGATCCAGTGGTTTCATTAATGTATTAAATAATAACACTGAATTTAACATCCAATCACTGCAAGCTGTTTTAAACACATATACCACAAACATTTTAAACTTTTTTTTAACTAAATTGGTCAGCTATAAGGATATTTCAGGCTCTAGATATATATATATTTTTTTTTTTTTTTTTTTTTTTGGGGTCCTGTAGTGTATGTATATGTGTATATATATATATATATATATATATTAAAAAAGGGGACAAAAATTAGATTTTTTAAGCCCACCTCCCAAAACCTCCTCCGAATAAAAGAAAATTATTTTTTCTTTTCCCAAACAGATTTATCATCACTTGACATAACTTATAAAATCTTAAAAAAAGATTCATAAAATATACATTTAGATCACTGCAAATTACAATTTCAATAGGATTACACGTTGAAAATCAACGTTTAAACTTCCAATTTAAAGATGTTAACCCCACATTCAGTCTAATGTCTCTCAGCAGCCTCTTCAACACGCAACATTTCTCGTAATGCCATGCCATGAATTAAAAGATAAGTAATTACTGCAACAGTATGTGTTTCTTTGTTCAAAATAATATTTTTTTTAGATTATCTGCCCTGTTTCAGAAAGAAGAGGATTTCTATTTGCAATAAATACCGATAAAAGACACCATAACACACTAACAGCGGTCTGGACGATGTGCAGAGACATTTTTATTCCCCTCCGATGATTTACCAGAGAGTGGCCCTTTGTACCTGACTTCACCCAACGCGTAAAATCTCTTTCTCGAGAGCGATAATAACCAGGCGACGACTCTGCGATGATTTCTCCGTGTAAGCTCACATTAGCGCGCGTTTATAGTTTCAGATATGACCTTGTAACACCTCAAGCGATTTTCTTTGAATATCCAACAACCTTCGTAATTAAAACCATCGCGCTAGTATTGCTCGTATGTTTATCGGTTCGGTAATGTTATTGATAAGAGCGCGAGCTTACCTTCAGGCGCGAGCGCTCCACGGATATCATAGTAACGCTGGGATGCTGCTGACAGGAAGACCTTTTTCACGGAGATCTCGAGGGGAGATTTAGCCATGCGCGATAGAAACACTATCATTTTTCAGAATTAAACGCAAATGCAACGACTTGTCAGATTGCCAATAGCACACATTGATGCACACATGTATTTAGTGCACATTAAGTATGAAGTAGATCAGCTTCAGTGATGCTTATGGTGGCGTCTCAGTGTAGGGATGTGGGTGTAGGTTATATTGAATTAAATAATAAAAATGTTAATATTGGAATTGATTTCACTTGCTTATGGAAGACTTTGTGTTTTTGATCTGTTTGTTGTGGCTTTTAAAAATAATTGCATAATCATAAATTACAATTATTAGAATCTGCTGAAACCTAGTGCTGGAATTTTAACTT